>BQNB010101057.1:0-24563 GCA_026074375.1 Tanacetum coccineum | reverse complement strand
AAAAAAACAAATTTGATAATATAATCAATTTAAAGTTTGAATTGAACTTCTTAAAACGGTTAACTAAATGAGTCGCTTTAGAATTGAGATGTATGAGTCCGAAACAATACCCTTCAATTTGAACAAAATATGAGTTGACACAAATCATCTTATAAACTCTTTATCTAACAAAACATATGCAATGATTCTATTTAATACTTTTAATACAAAAGACAAAGGTGAAACAAGAAGAAAAAATATTAAAAAATGAAAAAAGAAAAACATCAAAATAAAAAAATCATAACAAAGTAGAAAAAAATAAAAACAAAAAGTAAGAAAAAAAGACATTAAGAGGTGTTAAGACAACCCCTCCACATCTAGTTTAGTAAGAGGTTTATGCCTCTTACTGCCTCTTAATGATCAGAAAAAAACAAACGCTCTGAACACTGTTTGCCTCTTACTCCCTCTGAATGACTTGAAAAAACAAACAGTCTTAACGACCCAAATGTTTGACCGCGTCTGAATTAGTTAGATTAAGATGCTGTTAAGAGGCAATTTTGAATAACGAATTGTTTACTATGGTGGTAGTCATCTATATTTAGAAAAAGTTCTAAATTCTTAATAGAATTAACTACCTAATTAATCTACTAATTAAGACTAAGATCCAACTTGACCTCCTACTTATGACTAGAGGTATAACTAGGGAGTAATAAGTAGGGCAAGAGGTAAGCAACAAGCGTTAATTGCATTTAATGCAACTCTTAGATTTATGAGACCGGTCATAACATTAGTAATCATTTAATAATGTCATGAGCATGTTTAGTTCTCATCTTATGCCTCAAGTCCGAGGTCCGACCAGGTAAGCAGATTGAAGTCCACCAAGCAGGAACGCGCAAAAATAGTTAGAGGTCTGACTAGTGAACCAAATTTGCCATGGGTTAAAAATGACCCTGAGGTCTGACCAGAGAGGCCAAGCCAAATGCATGTGTTCTTGGTTGGCTAGCATTGACTTAAAATTTACATAGGGGTATTCACATAAATGTGTTAAAAGCGTGTACAAAGAGGCATGCAAAACAAATTTGTAACACTAATTTTAAAAACCTTTTATAAATGACATTATAGTGATACATTGGTTCTCGGTAACTCCAATCGAACGCGTAAAGAAGCGGAGAACCAGGTCAGCGCGAAGCTTATTAAAAACTTGGATTCTTTAGGAATTTCCGCCTTAAACTTCTCTTATAGTTTGTTCTAGTAGATGAGCCGTACTTCCCAATAATCCATAACGTCCAATTTTTAATTAATCTAGAAATCAAGTTTCATAGTTTATAGTCTTATTAATTTTCTCAAAAATTAAGTTTTCCACGGAACAACAAGCAGGTCACAATGAACATGTATTAGGCATGTAATTAATAGACTTGTTTTAATATCATCTTTCATTGTAAGTATTAGTCCGTATTGCATACATATTAGGCGTGTAAACGAGTAATCATGTAAAATATATGCACATAAGAGACAAATACAAAAGAATGAAATTAAATCAAACATGTAAATATGTAGAATCCGAGTTCTCAAGTGAGTCTTCCCTAATTGGAGAACCATAAGACCCTCACTAGGTTTTCATCAATGTGCCTAGATCGCCCCATTCATCACAAAAGTGATTGAGTAGGTCTTATGGCTGGAAAAAAGCAACAAAAAACAGACTAAATATGTAAAAGATCTAGTTTCCAAAAATAAAAGATTTTAATTACCATAAATAAAAATTAAGATCTTTTAGATATATAGTGTGATCTACTATAAAAAAAAGGAAACAAATCTACTAAATTAACAATTTAATTTTATTCCTTTTTATCTTATATTAATAATTAATAGTTTTCAAGATTTAGATCTATAAATTTTATTTAATTATGACAAAGACTTGCATAATCTTTTCCATATTTGCAAGAAAACAATAAATAAAATATTAAACGCAGCAGATCAAGCATATGAATTAATATCAGGCATGTTAACTAGGCGTGAATATTAAATCAAAACGTGTAACTCTAATGCCAAAACGAGTTGACTCGTGATGCCACTGTTGGGATTTAACAAACTAGTTAACCAGTTTAGCTATGAGTACGCATCAAAATGGATCTAGTTTTAGCACAAAGATTAACACATAATAAAAGGGAAGCAAACCAACCTTTAAGCCTTAGATCTTGAAAATGAGTTAGCAGTTAAATTACTGTCTCTACGGTTACTCACACAAACACGTCAACCAAGTATGAGTCGATTGCTAGTCTAATCTTCACGTACCAAACACTACGTGTTAAATGGATTACCAAACACACCCTTGTGAGTCTTGAACCGAAAAACCAATAACCGAATAACCTTGAACCGAATTCGGTTAGTGTTTAAAACCTAAATCGAAAAAGCTATAACCAAAATCCAATGAACCAAAACCCTAGTTAGGGTTTATTGTTTCGTGAAGCTAGGAGATCGCCAAACAAACACCACGTGTGGATCTTTAATCGCCAAGTAAGGAAAACAAGGAAAACCGAAAAACCCTTTTAGGGTTTTAGTCGAATTCGGTTGGGGAAGGACGAACCAAAAATCCCTTGAGGGATTTAATTCAGTCGAATAAGGGAGGAGAGGAAAACCGAAACTAGTTTAGGGTTTTTAGGGATTTGTGAATGTTGTAGAAAGAATGAATGAAGAATGAGATGTAGGGGTTATGTTTATATAGGTACAAGCCCTACCCTAATTATTGTACAACAAGGAAACATTGTTTCCTTTTCCCCCTCTAGCTCCATAACCGAACAAACACCTCCTTTCTGGAACCTAGGGGATTCTGCCAAACAATGGCCTCCCTCGGGTTTGGGTTTTGTTCGTTTAGTCTCTCGGGTTTATTATTTAAAAGTTCGTTAAGCTAGTTATACAAGTAAAGGTAAATTAACGACTTATTTAAATACTTATCGTGAAGTAAAACATACTCTAAGTGTTTAACGCATGTGCCCCCAATAGGCTCACGTATTTCTAACGTATAACTTGCGAAACAGACTAACATATTCCAACAAAAATATTGTAAGTAAAATGACATTTTAAACAAGTTGATCGTCTTGTAGAAAAACATTACATGAGTGAACAAATCATGCATTGCCAAACAATTTCAAATATAACAACCCACAATTAAACTCTATGTAATTATCCATCTATTAAATTAGATGTAATGTAATTTCCATCTATTAAATTAGATGCAACCATTTTCACGGGAATATTTTCGCTTTATTCCATCCATTATGTAACGTAACTTACATAATCAAAGTAAACGAGCTCACACAACCACCAATGCCAATTTCATCAACGTTTATGTCAAGTAAACGTTTTAATATATTAAGCAATATGTTTTAATATCCATTTTATCATGCGTTATCCATTTAACGTACCTTTCATAACATGTAATGCAAAATAGACTTTAAACGTTAACGTTTATATCAAAACCCTAACTATATGTAATATTTACATACAATACAAATGTTCAAGCTTTCAAGGCATGTGAAAAAATGTACAATGCATAACATTCGAATATATTTTCCCTCCAAAACCAATGTACATCTCCTTTAAGCTCAATGTACAACTCGATAATGTATAGTATTCAAATTTGACCATTTCCCTCTAAAATCTTAAGGCATTTTGTACCATCTTTTAGGCATGAGTTAAAACTTTCCTAAGCACCATATTTAAACATTCTTTCTCTCCATTTCAGTCCCTACTCATCCTAAAAACTAAAACCCTAACCCGAAAACCCTAATGAACCCGTCACCCCCTAACTAGCTCGAACCAAGTTTAAACCAAGCAACCACCCTTCTCCATGACACACCACCTTGCTAGCCTCATTTCACCTACTTGTCACCACCTTGTCACCACCAAGCAACCACCCTACCACCTCCATCACCACCTTGGACTCCAAGTATCCTCCTTGTCACTACCCTTGATAACCGAACCCCTCATCACCACCCTACACCTTTCAAAGCTAATTTGCCAGCTTCCATTAGTCACTACTAGCCCTCCTTAGTTATGTTAGCTAGTCCTTGGCTACTACACCAAATAAACTTGGTCACCACTCTTTCTTTTACCCTATATATACACGCATACATGTACACCCTTAAAATCCATCACTAAGTTTCATAATACTTCAAAATCATGATCTAACCAAGCCATAGAAGAGAAGAAAGGAAAGTATAAGCTATTTAGAAGCCAATGTTAAGAAGAAAGAAGCTCTTGATTCATCTCATAAAGTCTTCGGGTTATAAATTGCTCATTTTGACCCATTTCATCAATTCGTGTACTAGTAAGCCTTTTTCACTTATTCAATAAGCTCTTGTATTATTTTAGATTATATATCGGCTCCTATACATCCTTATGATCACATGAAATAAGCCCTTAAACCCTAAAAGCTTACTTATTTGGTTTTCCTAAACCAAACACGCCTTTAAAAACCCTAAAAACCATTTTATAAACCTTAATAAGCTATAAGCCATAAGCTGATTTTATAAGCTATTCTAATAAGCTAACTTATCATTTTTATAAGCTTAGAAACAAACTCTAAAATCCCTAACCCATCGGGTTATTATTTCTAAACCAAACGTGCCCATTTTAGATTTCTAAGCTCATAAGCTCTTTTCATAAGCTACAAGCTCGTAAAACTTGCTTATTTTAGCTTATAGTAATAAGCTATAAGCTGCAAATTAATTTTGAGATCAAAAATACAAAGATTATGGAATTTAAACTAAAAACGCAAAACATTTCATGCATAAGGGTATATATTGTAACATTTTGAAACTATTAATCTTTCGGGATAAAAATGTAAATATCCTAAAGTTAAACCACAAGGGCTAGTTTTGCCATACTCTAAAGTTAAGGAGTTAAATGATTAAATATTTAAAGTAAAGGGTTAAATTTGTAAATATATATATACCAAGGGTATATATTGTCATTTTCATATTCTCAAGGGTATAAAATGTAATATTTTTATATTAATTATAAAAATATATTTAAATATTATAAGACTCAATTTTATTAAAGCCCGACACATTTGTCGTTATCATTCGTCGATCGGAACACTATAAAATAATTATGTTATATATTTAACATAATTTATTATCCACTAGCTTTTGAAGAAACTTAAAAAGATAAAATCCTACTCCCTCCGTCCCAAAATTATTGTTCCGAGACAAAAAACACACAATTTAAGAAAAATGCATTTATTACTGCTTTCTTTTTCTTACTTTTTGACAGAATGACAGTTTTACCCTTAGCTAATTAATTAAAGTCTTCTTTAAAGTTTGTAATATTAATTTCAAACAAGGGTAATATAGTAAACTTGATCAAAATTCCCTTATCGATTTTTTCGTATGGGACAATTAAAATTGGGGAATCTCAAAAAGGAAAAAATGTGGACAATAAAATGGGTACGGACGGGATATCATTTAAACTATAACTTATCACGTTACTAGGGAATTTCATGTTACGGACTTTCATTTGGGTAGACGTTTTGACGAGTTGCTGGATTTACGATTTAAAGTGTCCTATCTCCTTAAACGTTTACTACATGACCTCTGGATTATGATAGCCCGAACAATGATACGATGTTTTCACAAACTAATAAACCAAAATCATTTACGTTAAACTTTATGAAATAAAGTTTTAAATCAATCAAACTAAGACTTGACATATTACCCCAGGTTGCGTGACGAGGCTGTTTACTCCCATTTGAATTAAATTTCAAATCAATCAACTACCTTATCAAGGTGAGTTCATAGTCCCACCTTTACATGTTTTCTAAATCCCGTGGGGAGATACATGCTATAAACCATGAATACAAGTATTTTCAACTGTATGCTATCCTGATATATTATTGCCTAACTACCTCCATTTGCCATAAGGCCCCACTATCATGAACCGTTAATTACTTGTAACCGAACGTACTGGTTGAGTAAGCGCGAATGCCGTAAATAGATCTATTGGGACTAAACTTTCCCGTCCAGATTCTGGTACATACATGGCCAGCAGACGCATTTCATTTAAGGAACTTCGAGTGTTTGGCAAAGCACCCGCTGGGGCAACAACTTATGAATAACATTTACTTAAGGTTTCGGTGTCATGAGATTAGTGCAATAATATAATATTGTTTACCATGATAATTGTATTCGTTGCAATTATTACTATTTCATTGACTTGTATTCAATTATTAAATTTCAAACACTATGAATTTCACTCAACCGTTGTGTTGACCATTTTAGCATGTTTATCTCAGGTAATTGAGCAAACTATGGTATGGAGTGGCATTAGACTTGAGGACGACCAAACTTGTTATCATTTAAACTTTATGTTTTCAATATATTTTGGGACCTCTCTTTTGTAAAACTCTAAAATAATATTGAATGATAACTAAATTTTCCAAAACGTCTATTTTGAGTCGTTTTCTTTTATTATGACTGTTGATTCATGAAGTAATACCCCAAATTAGCTTTCGCTACTATATGTCAAATAAGGGGATGTTACAGATTGGTATCAAGAGACTTGGTTATAGAGAACAAGGTTAAAAACCTAAACTATAAACTATTGTTCGTCCAAGAATAGTCTCCGTGCCACTACATTTCTTGAATAGTATATAAAGATACATAACTATTATATAAATAACTTACGTTATTTTCCACTGGGTTGTTTTAGAAATATGTCTTCAAACACTCCTACTATATCTACCCTATTATCGTCCCATCTGATTACGATGTTGAGGATGCTTTTTCCTCTAAAAATACTCCTAACTATACCCCGGCTTCACTAGACTATTTCCCAGCCACATCGGGAAACACTTCTTCTGATCCTTCAGAGGATTTATCTAAGGATCTTTGGGCCTCGCTAACCATCTCACCTTTCTATGATGATCTGTATATGATTAGTTATGTCAAGCATTATAATGTACTAATAATGATTCACCTATCCACCTCACGAGCTCCTATTGCTCCCCCAACTGTTTTGCCTCCATCTCCAGTGTTACCACTATCACCAATGTTTGATCCACAAGATTTCTTTCTTCTCGAGGAGATTTTACCACCTCAAAAACGAGCCCGTTTCCTACCATCCTCCTCTGATTTCTCTACCTCACCTCAGGTATTTGAGATTGGAGAGAGTTCTCATAAGACACATCTGGAGTGCCATGAGGAACAGATCGAGACTATTTTAAATCACTTAGATGAGCTCCCTCTTGAGCGCATTGAGCACATGGAAGATAAGATAGAAGGTCTTGGTAATGGTCGAGTAATCATACAACGAGATTTTGACCAACTAGAAACCAAACTTCAAGAAGCCCGTACCTAGATTTCTGGATTTTAGAGAGAGCAAATAAGGCATGATGACGAGATTGTTCTTGCTCGCGTCAGGATTTCTACTCTCAAGATGCTCATTGAGGATATCCAGGTTCACTACCGATCAGATATGAAGAGTCTTCTGAACAAGATCTATAAGCTCAAGAACCACAAAGGAGGACCACCAGACTACTAGACTAGATCCTTATCATTTACAACTTTTGTTAGAATCCAACCACTGGATGTGTGGCATAAATAATGACACTTGTCAAATTTTGACTATGTAAAATATGTAGACAAGTTGTTTATGACTTAATACAGTGGTGATTCCATTATACCTCGCTGTTTCATGGTACCGATTTATGTATGTCATGGTTGTTTATCCTATATTATGTAGTGTGATAACTCATATCTTTATTCGGGATTACTATGGTTCACTTACCATCCGGTTTTCTCAAACCTTTGTACCCAGATATCATGGATATGATTAATGATATTGAGCATACGATTTCACCTACACCACCACCAGACTATTCTTTGATGAGTTATCTAAGTACTCGCGGTATGAAACCACTAAAAAGTGAACTAGTCCTCGAGAAACCTAATGAGTTAAATGCTTGTTAGAGTGTCGATTCCAAAATTTTCCATTATATTCTGCAACGTAATATCAAAGAATGTGTGTTTCTTTGTTAGAACTTGTATCAAATAAGTCATTGTCAAAATTTTCATACATTGTACAAATGACTTATGATATGATTCTTATTTTGTGTTGTCTTGTAAATGTTGATAGAATGGCTCCGAAAAGGACATCAACATCTGCAGCACCAGCCATGACTCAGATTGCTATTAAGAAATTAGTTGCTAATAGTGTTGCCGCAGCTCTGGAAGCACAAGTTGCTACCATGGCAAATGCTGACAATACCAATAAAAACACCGGACAGAGAGAAACTCATGTAGCAAGAAAATGTAGCTACAAAGAGTTTATGAGCTGCCAACCTTTCAATTTCAAAGGTACGGAAGGCGTTGTTGGCCTCATCCGCTGGTTTGAATGAACTGAATTGGTATTTTCTCGTAGCAACTGTACCGAGGACTGCAAAGTGAAATTTGCTACTGGTACTCTAACTGAAGAAGCTTTGTCCTGGTGGAATTCATTTGCCCAGCCTATTGGAAAGAGGAAGCCTACAAGATCACCTAGTCTGAATTTAAAAAGCTCTTAATAAAGATTTATTGTCCCCGAACCGAGGTCAAGAAAATAGAAGATGAATTTTACAATCTGACTGTAAAAGAAAATGATCTTAAGACTTACGTTAGAAGATTCCAGGAATTGGTAGTTTTATGCCCAACTATGGTGCCAAATTATGAGAAACTCATGGAAGTCTTCATCTGGGGATTACCCCGAAGTATTGAAGGAAATGTTACCGGTTCAAAGCCTCAAACTTTGGAGGAAGCCATTACCATAACCCAGAGGTTAATGGATCAAGTAACAAAGCACAATTCTGTGCAAGGAACCAATGATCACAAACGAAAGTTTGATGATAGAAGAACCTTCACCAACAACAACTACCAAAACAACCGTAACAACAACAATTACAACCGCAACAATGATCACCAACAACAATAGAATAGAAGGCAAGAAACTATCAGGGCTTATGCTGCCGCTCGAACTAAAAACAATAGGTATACTGGAAGCCTTCCCCTGTGTAAGAAATGCACCCTGCATCACACAGGACCTTGCACTGTTAAGTGTCAGATTTGGAACAGGGGGTCATTGATCGGAAAACTCATAAAACAAGGGCCAGCCACTAGAAGCAACCTACAACCAGTATTCATAACTTGTCATGCTTGTGGAGAGAAAAGGTATTACAAACAACAGTGCCCAAGAGCAAACGACAATGCCCACAGAAGAGCATACTTGCTGAGGGACAAGAACGCTCACCAAGACCCAAATGCAGTCACGGGTACGTTCCTTCTAAACCAAAATTTAGCTAGAGTATTATTTGATTCAGGAGCCGATAAAAGTTTCGTATCTATATCTCTTGCTTCTATGCTTAATATCTCACCAATTACACTAGATATCACTTACGACATTGAAATGGCTGATGGAAACCTAGTAGGCACTAATACCGTTATCTAGGGTTGCACCCTGATTTTGCTAAACCACCCTTCGAAATTGATCTCATGCCGATTAAACTTGGTAGTTTTGACGTCGTCATTGGTATGGATTGGTTAACCAAGTATCATGTTAAAATTCTCTGTGACAAGAAAGTCGTCCACATCCCAATCGATGGTGAAACTTTGATCATACGAGGTGATCGAAGTAAAACCCGACTAAGCCTCATGTCCTGTATTAAAACCAAAAGATATATCCAGAGGATATCAAGTTTTTGTAGCCCAAGTAACAGAGAAGAAGTCAGATGAAAAACGACTGGAAGATATACTAGTAGTTAGAGAATTTCTGAATGTTTTTCCTGAAGATCTACCCGGCCTTCCCTTAGTTCGCCAAGTAGAATTCCAAATCAATTTAATTCCAGGATCGACACCAGTAGCCCGAGCACCTTACAGATTAGCTCCTTCAGAAATGCAGGAACTATCCGATCAACTACAAGAGTTAGCAGACCGAGGTTTTATCCGACCAAGTACTTCGCCTTGGGGAGCTCCTGTCTTATTTGTTAAAAAGAAAGACGGATCTTTAAGAATGTGTATTGATTACCGGGAGTTGAATAAACTAACCGTAAAGAATCGTTACCCATTACCCAGGATCAATGACTTATTCGACCAACTTCAATGTTCGAGTGTTTACTCAAAAATTGACTTAAGATCAGGTTATCACCAACTGAGAGTCCGGGACAAAGATATTCCCAAGACTGCTTTCAGAACGCGGTACGGACACTATGAATTCCAAGTGATTCCATTTGGTTTAACTAACACGCCTGCTGTGTTCATGGATCTCATGAACCGTGTGTGTAAACCATACTTGGATAAATTTATGAGAGTGTTCATCGATGATATCCTTATCTACTCCTGTAACAAAGAAGAACACGCGGATCACCTGAGAATAATCTTGGAATTACGCAAAAAGGAGAAATTATATGCCAAGTTCTCCAAATGTGATTTCTGGATTAGTATTGTACATTTTATCGGGCACGTGATTGACAGTCAAGGAATTCACGTTGACCCCGCCGAGATTGAAGCAGTTAAGAATTGGGAATCTCCTACCACACCCATAGAAATACGCCAATTCTTAGGACTTGCCGGCTACTATCGAAGATTTATCAAATATTTTTCAAAGATTGCAAAGCCTTTAACTGAATTAACCCAGAAAAACAAGAAGTATATCTCGGGAGAAAACCAAGAATCAGTCTTCCAACTGCTAAAACAAAAATTATGTGAAGCTCAAATCTTAGCATTACTAGAAGGAAATTATGGCTTTGTTGTTTACTGTGATGCATCACATCCAGGTCTGGGAGCGGGGTTAATGCAAAGAGAAAAAGTTATTGCATATGCATCTCGACAACTCAAACCTCATGAAGAGAACTATACCATACACGATCTCGAATTAGGAGCAGTAGTGTTCGCTCTTAAATTTTGGAGACACTATCTGTATGGCACAAAGTATACTGTGTTCACTAATCATAAAAGTCTTCAACATATCCTTGATCAGAAAGAGTTGAACATGAGGACACGCCATTTGTTAGGAATTCTTGCAGATTACGATTGTAAGATTCGCTACCATCCTGGAAAGGTAAATGTTGTAGCAGATGCCTTAAGCCGGAAGGAACGAATCAAACCACTCCGAGTTAGATCATTAGTCATGACCCTTCACCCAAAATTACCATCACAAATCCTCGAAGCCCAAACTGAGGCAATTAAAGAAGAGAACATCAAAGCTGAGAACCTACAAGGAATGGACAAAACATTTGAAGTACGTCCTAATGAAACTCGATGTATCAAGAATCAAAGTTGGTTACCACTCTTTGGTAATTTAAGGGACTTAATCATGCATGAATCCTATAAATTAAAGTATTCCATCCACCCAGGTTCTGACAAGATGTATCAGGATCTAAAGAAACTCTATTTGTGGCTTCACATGAAGGCAATCACCGCTGAATATGTCGGCAAGTGTTTGGCATGCTCTAGAGTTAAAGCAGAATGTCAGAAGACATCTAGCTTACTAATACAACCAGAAATTCCTACATGGAAATAGGAAAGAATAACAATGGACTTTGTTACAAAACTACCCAAAACATCAAGCGGACATGACATAATTTAGGGCATTGTAGACCGCCTTACCAAATCAACACATTTCATCCCTACGAGAGAGACATATAGTATGGAAACCCTTACAAGGTTGTATATAAAGGAAATAGTTTCATGGCATGGGGTGTCGATATCCATCATCTCAGATTGTGACAGTCATTTCATATCCAGATTCTGGCAGTCAATGCAGAATGCTTTGGGTACTCAATTAGACATGAGTACGACATATCATCCTCAGACAGATGGACAAAGTAAAAGAACCATCTAAACACCTGAAGATATGCTTCGAGCCTATTATATAGATTTTAGAAAAGGATGGGAAAGACACTTACCACTGGTAGAATTTTCCTACAATAACAGTTACCATGCCAGTATTAAGGCATCACCATTCGAGGCACTTTATGGTCGAAAGTGCAGATCACCTGTCTGCTGGGCCAAAGTCGGAGATGTTCAACTTACAGGACCAGAAATATTCCATGAAACCACTGGAAAGATAGTACAAATCCGACAACACTTGCAAGCTGCAAGAGACCGGCAAAGGAGTTACGCCAATGTAAGGCGAAAGACTTTGAAATTCCAAGTTGGAGATCGTGTTATGTTAAAAGTGTCACCTCGAAAAGGTGTCATTCGATTTGGAAAGAGAGGAAAGCTTAACCCCCAATACATTGGACCATTTAAGATCCTTAAAAAGGTCAGCCCAGTGGCATACATACTTGAGCTTCCTGAAGAACTCAGTAACGTCCATAGTACTTTCCACGTTTCTAATCTACAGAAATGCCTATCTGACGAATCCCTTGTCATTCCAATGAAAAAGCTTCGGCTCGATGACAAACTCAATTTTGCGGAAGAACCAGTAGAAATTATGGATCGAGAAGTAAAGCAACTGAGACAAAGTTGCATCCCTATAATCAAAGTAAAATGGAACTCTAAAAGTGGACCAGAATTTACGTGGGAATGCGAAGATCAAATTCGTGCCAAATATCCACACCTGTTTCCAAACATCACTCCAACATCAAACTAAATCTTGGGACAAGATTTCTTTTAAGGTTGGGGGACTATCACAACCCATAATTTTCCTCTATGTAATTATCCATCTATTAAATTAGATGCAATGTAATTTCCATCTATAAAATTAGATGCAACCATTTTCACGGGAATATTTTCGCTTTATTTCATCCATTATGTAACGTAACTTACATAATCAAAGTAAATGAGCTCACGCAACCACCAATGCCAATTTCATCAACGTTTATGTCAAGTAAACATTTTAATATGTCAAGCAATATGTTTTAATATCCATTTTATCATACGTTATCCATTTAATGTACCTTTCATAACATTTAATGCAAAACGGACTTTAAACGTTAACGTTTATATCAAAACCCTAACTATATGTAATATTTACATACAATACAAATGTTCAAGCTTTCAAGGCATGTGAAAAAAATGTACAATGCATAACATTCGAATATATTTTCCCTCCAAAACCAATGTACATCTCCTTTAAGCTCAATGTACAAGCTGATAATGTATAGTATTCAAATTTGACCATTTCCCTCCAAAATCTTAAGGCATTTTGTACCATCTTTTAGGCATGAGCTACAACTTTCCTAAGCATCATATTTAAACATTCTTTCCCTTCATTTCAGCCCCTACTCATCCTAAAAACTAAAACCCTAACTCGAAAAACCTAATGAACCCGTCACCCCCTAACTAGCTCGAACCAAGTTTAAACCAAGCAACCACCCTTCTCCATGACACACCACCTTGCTAGCCTCCTTTCACCTACTTGCCACCACCTTGTCACCACCAAGCAACCACCCTACCACCTCCATCACCACCTTGGACTCCAAGTAACCTCTTTGTCACTACCCTTGATAACCGAACCCCTTATCACCACCCTACACCTTTCAAAGCTACTTTCCTAGCTTCCATTAGTCACTACTAGCCCTCCTTAGTCATGTTAGCTAGTCCTTGGCTACTAAACCAAGTAAACTTGGTCACCACTCTTTCCTTTACACTATATATACACACATACATGTACACCCTTAAAATTCATCACTAAGTTTCATTCTACTTCAAAATCATGATCTAACCAAGCCATAGAAGAGAAGAAAGGAAAGTATAAGCTATTTACAAGCCAAGGTTAAGAAGAAAGAAGCTCTTGATTCATCTCATAAAGTTTTTGGGTTATAAATTGCTCATTTCGACCCATTTCATCAATTCGTATACTAGTAAGCCTTTTTTACGCGTTCAATAAGCTCTTGTATTGTTTTAGATTATATATCAGCTCCTATACATCCTTATGATCACATGAAATAACCCCTTAAACCCTAAAAGCTTACTCATTTGGTTTTCCTAAACCAAACACGCCTTTAAAAACCCTAAAAACCATTTTGTAAACCCTAATAAGCTATAAGCCATAAGCTAATTTCATAAGCTATTCTAATAAGCTAACTTATCATTTTTATAAGCTTAGAAACAAACTCTAAAAGCCCTAACCCATCGGGTTATTGTTTCTAAACCAAACGTGCCCATTTTAGATTTTTAAGCTCATAAGCTCTTTTCATAAGCTACAAGCTCGTAAAACTTACTTATTTTAGCTTATAGTGTCATAGCTCCTCAAACATTTACTACATGACCTCTGGATTATGATAGCCCAAACAGTGATACGATAATTTCACAAACTAATAAACCAAAATCATTTACGTTAAACTTTATGAAATAAAGTTTGAAACAATCGAACTAAGACTTGACATATTACCCCAGGTTGCATGACGAAGCCGTTTATTTCCATTTAAGTCACTTTTGACATCAATCAACTACCTTATCAAGGTGAGTTCATAGTCGCACCTTTATATGTTTTCTAAACTCCGTGGGGAGACACATGCTATAAACATGAATACAAGTATTTTCAACTGTATGCTATCCGGATATATTATTGCCTAAGTACCTTCATTTGCCATAAGGCCCCACTATCATGAACCGTTAATTACTTGTAACCGAACGTACTAGTTAAGTAAGCGTGAATTCCGTGAATAGATCTATTGGGACTGAACTTCCCCGACAGGTTCTGGTACATACATGGCCAGCGGACCCATTTCATTTGAGGAACTCCGGGTGTTTGGCAAAGCACCCGCTTGGGGCAACAATGTATGAATATCATTTACTTAAGGCTTCGGTGTCATGAGCTTAGTGTAATAATATAATATCATTTACTTGAGGACTTCAAAATATGTTATCATTCAACTTTTATGTTTTCATATATATTTTGAGACCTCCTTTTGTAAAACTCTAAAATAATATTGAATAATAACTAAATTTTCCAAAATGTCTCTTTTGAGTCATTTTCTATGATTATGACTATTGATTCATGAAGTAATACCCCAAATTAGCTTCCGCCGCTATATGTCAAATAAGGGGGTGTTACAGATTGGTATCAAGAGCCCAAGTTATAGAGAACAAGGTTAAAACCTAAACTATAACTACTTTTTCCATCTAAGAAAGTCCTCCATGCCACTACATTTCCTGAATAGTATGTAAAGATACATAACTATTAAATTAAATATAAATAACTTATGTTATTTTTCCACTGGGTTGTTTCAGAAATATGTCTTCAAACACTCCTGACTATATCTACCCTATTATCGTCCTATCTTATTCTAATGTTGAGGATGCTTTTTCCTCTACAACTACTCCTGACTATACTCCGGCTTCACCGGACTATTTCTTAGCCTTACTGGGAAACACCTTTC
Organism: Tanacetum coccineum; assembly: GCA_026074375.1. Taxonomy (NCBI): domain Eukaryota; kingdom Viridiplantae; phylum Streptophyta; class Magnoliopsida; order Asterales; family Asteraceae; genus Tanacetum; species Tanacetum coccineum. The sequence continues at coordinate 9,229 of BQNB010101057.1, read as the reverse complement.
CCGATCCTTCAGATGATTTATCTAAGTATCTTTTGGCCTCACTAGCCATCTCACCTTTTCACGATGACCTGTATATGAAGGTCATGCAAGCATATAATGCTACTAATAATAAATCACATATTCCACCACTACAAGCTCCTATTGCTCCACCAACTATTTTGCCTCCATCCCTAGTGTTACCACTATCACCAATGTTTGATCCCCAAGATTTCTTTCTTCCTGTAGAGGTTTTACCACCTCAAAAACGAGCCCGTTTCCTATCATCCTCCTCTGATTTCTCTACCCCACCTAAGCTATTTGAGATTGGAGAGAGTTCTCAGAAGACACATCTGGAGTGTCATGAGGAACAGATCGAGACCATTTTGAATCACTTAGATGAACTCCCTCTCAAGTGCATTGAGCATATGGAAGATAAGATAGAAGGTCTTGGTAATGGTCGAGTAATCATACAACAAGATTTTGACCAACTAGAAACCGAACTTCAAGAAGCCCGTACCTAGATTTCTGAATTTTAGAGAGAGAAAATAAGGCATGATGACGAGATTGTTCTTGCTCGCGTCAGGATTTCTACTTTAGAGATGCTCATCGAGGATATCCAGGTTCGCTACCGATCAGATATGAAGAATCTTCTAAACAAGATCCATAAGTTCAAGAACCACAATGGAGGACCACCAGACTACTAGACTAGATCCTTATCATTTACAGATTTTGTTAGAATCCAACCACTGGATGTGTGTAACAACCGGCAATTTTCGAAGCATAATTAAATAATAAATCATAATTCTTATTACATGTTTGTCGTTTATAAAAATGATTCCATTATACCTCGATAGTTTTTTTTTATTGATTACCGATTTTGTTTATCGTGGTTGTATTTCCTATATTCTGTAGTGGTAGTGTGATATTAATATCTTTATCCGATATTACTATGGCTCTCTTACCACCTGGTTTTCTCAAACCTTTATACCCACATATCTTGGATATGATTAATAATCAAGATATTGAGCATACGATTTCACCTACACCACCACCAGACTAGCCTTTGATAAATTATCTAAGTGGTCACGGTATGAAACCATTGGAAAGTGAACCAGTCCTCGAGAAACCTAATGAGTTAGATGCTTGTTAGAGTGTCGATTCCAAAAATTTCGTTATATCCTGCAATGTTTCAATACCACTATGTATGAAAATTTTGACAATGACTTGTGATATGATTATATCATTATATGGATTCTTATTTTGTGTTGTCTTGTAAGTGTTGATAGAATGGCTCCCAAGAGGACATCAACATCTGCAGCACCAGCCATGACTCAGGCCGCCATCAGGAAACTAGTTGCTGATAGTGTTGTTGCAGCTCTGGAAGCACAAGCTGCTACCATGGCAAATACTGACAATACCAATAGGAACACCGGACCAAGAGAAACTCCTGTAGCAAGAAAATGTAGCTACAAAGAGTTTATGAGCTACCAACCTTTCAATTTCAAAAGTATAGAAGGCGCTGTTGGCCTCATATGCTGGTTTGAACGAACTTAATCGGTATTTTCCCGTAACAACTGTACCGAGGACTGCAAAGTGAAATTTGCTACTAGTACTCTAACTGAAGAAGCTTTGTCCTGGTGGAATTCATTCGCCCATCCTATTGGAATAGGGGAATCCTACAAAATTACCTGGTCTGAATTTAAAAATCTCTTAATAAAGAAGTATTATCCCCGAACCAAGGTCAAGAAAATGGAAGTTGAATTCTACAATCTGACTGTAAAAGGAAATGACCTCAAGACTTACATTAGAAGATTCCACGAATTGGCAGTTTATGTCCAACTATGGTACCAAATTCTGAGAAACTTATGAAAGTCTTCATCGGGGGATTACCTCTAAGTATTGAAGGAAATGTTACCGCTTCAAAGCCTCAAACTTTGGAGGAAGCTATTACCATAACCCAGAGGTTAATGGATCAGGTAATAAAGCATAATTCTGTGCAAGGAACCAATGATCACAAACGAAAGTATGATGATAGAAGAACCTTCATCAATAACAACTACCAAAACAACCATAACAACAACAATAACAACCGCAACAATGATCACCACCAACAACAGAATAGAAGGCAAAAAACCGTTAGGGCTTATTATGTCATCCCAACTGAAAACAGTAGGTATGCTGGAAACCTTCCTTTGTGTAAAAGATGTGCCCTGCACCACACAGGACCTTACACTATCAAGTGTCAGACTTGCAACAAGGTGGGTCATTTGACCAGGAACTGCAGAAATAAGGAGCCAGCAACTGGAAGCAACCTGCAGCTAGTGTCAGTAACTTGTCATGACTGTGGAGAGAAGGGGCATTACAGAAATCAGTGCCTAAAAGCAAATAATAGTGTCTATGGGAGAGCATACTTGCTGAGGGACAAGAACGCTCACTAAGACCCGAACGTAGTCACGGGTACGTTCCTTCTAAACCAACATCTAGCTAGAGTATTATTTGATTTAGGAGCCGATAAAAGTTTTATATCCGTATCTCTTGCTTCTATGCTTAATATACCACCAATTACACTAGATACCACCTATGACATTGAAATGGCAGATGGAAACCTAGTAGGAACTAATACCGTTATCCAGGGTTGCACCCTGGTTTTGTTAAACCAACATTTCGAAATTGATCTCATGCCAATTAAACTAGGTAGTTTCGACGTCGTCATTGGTATGGACTAGTTGTCCAAGTATCATGCTAGAATTATCTGTGACGAGAAAGTCGTCCACATACCAATCGATGGTGAAACTTTGATTATTCAAGTTGATCGAAGTAACACCCGATATATATCCAGGGGATGTCAAGTTTTCATAGCCCAAGTAATGGAGAAGAAGTCAGACGATAGACGACTGGAAGATATACCAGTAGTCAGAGAATTTCTAGAAGTTTTTCCTAAAAACCTACCCAGCCTTCCTCTAGTTCGCCAAGTAGAATTCCAAATCGATTTAATTCCAGGAGCGGCACCAGTAGCCCGAGCACCTTACAGATTAGCTCCTTCAGGAATGCAGAAATTATCAAACCAACTACAAGAGTTAGGAGACCGAGGTTTTATCCGACCAAGTACTTCGCCTTGGGGAGCTCCTATCTTGTTTGTTAAAAAGAACGACGGATCTTTTAAAATGTGTATCGATTACTGGGAGCTGAATAAACTCACCGTAAAGAATCGTTACCCATTACCCATGATCGATGACTTATTTAACCAACTTCAAGGTTCGAGTACTTACTCAAAGATTGACTTAAGATCAGGCTATCACCAACTAAGAGTCAGGGATGAAGATATTCCCAAAACTGCTTTCAGAACACGGTACGGACACTACGAATTCCAAGTGATGCCATTTGGTTTAACTAACACGCCTGCTGTGTTCCTGGATCTCATGAACCGTGTGTAAACCATACTTGGATAAATTTGTGATAGTGTTCATCGATGATATTTTTTGTTGATAAAATATAATGCCTAAAAACATTATTAATATTTTTCACATCTTTACGTTTTGATAATCACAAAATATAAAAAATAATCTTAGAATTACTCAAAAAGAGAATTATATGCCAAGATCTCCATGTGATTTTTGGATCAGTATCGTGCAATTACTCGGGCACGTGATTGACAGTCAAGGAATTCACGTTGACCCCGCCAAAATTAAAGCAGTTAAGAATTGGGTATCTCCTACCACACCCACAGAGATACGCCAATTCTTAGGACTCGTCGGCTACTATCGAAGATTTTTCAAAGATTGCAAAGTCTTTAACTAGAATTAACCCAGAAAAACAAAAAGTATATCTGGGGAGAAAATCAAGAGTCAGACTTCCAACTGCTAAAACAAAAATTGTATGAAGCTCTAATCTTAACATTACCAAAAGGAAATGACAATTTTTTCGTTTATTATGATGCATCACATTAAGGTCTGGGAGCAGTGGTAATGCAAAGAGAAAAAGTTATTGCATATGCATCTCAACAACTTAAGCCTCATGAAGAGAGCTATACCACAAACGACCTTGAATTAGGAGCAGTAATGTTCGCTCTTAAAATTTGGAGGCACTATCTGTATGGCACAAAGTGTACTGTGTTCACTGATCATAAAAGTCTTCAACATATCCTTGATCAGAAATCATTGAACATAAGACAACGTCGTTAGTTAGAATTGCTCACATATTACGATTGTGAGATTCGCTACCATCCTGGGAAGGCAAATGTTGTAGCAGATGCCTGAAGCCGGAAGGAACGAATCAAACCACTTCGAGTCAGAGAATTAGTCATGACCTTCACCTAAAATTACCATTACAAATCCTCGAAGCCTAAACCAAGGCGATCAAAGAAGAGAACATCAAAGCTGAGAACCTACGAGGAATGGACAAAGCATTTGAAGTACGTCCTGATGGAACTCGTTGTATCAAGAATCGAAGTTGGTTACCACTCTTTGGTAATTTAGGGACTTAATCATGCATGAATCCCATAAATCAAAGTATTCCATCCACCCAGGTTCTGACAAGATGTATCAGGATCTAAAGAAACTCTATTAGTGGCTTAACATTAAGGCAATCATTGTTGAGTATGTTGGCAAGTGTTTAACATGCTCTAGTGTTAAAGCAGAATGTCAAAAGCCATCCGGCTTACTAATACAACCAGAGATTCCTACATGGAAATGGGAAAGAATAACAATGGACTTCGTTACAAAGCTACCCAAAACATCAAGTGGACATGACACAATTTGGGTCATTGTAGACCGCCTTACCAAATCAGTACATTTTATTCCCACTAGAGCAACAGATAGTATAGAAACCCATATAAGGTTGTATATAAAGGAGATAGTCTCACAGCATGGAGTGCCGATATCTATCATCTCGGATCATGACAGTCATTTCACATCTAGATTCTGGCAGTTAATGTAGAGTGCTTTGGGTACTCAATTAGACACGAGTATGGCATATCATCCGGAGACAGATGGACAAAGTGAAAGAACCATCCAAACACTTGAAGATATGCTTCGAGCCTGTGTTATAGATTTTGGAAAAGGATGGGAAAGACACTTACCATTAGTAGAAATTTCTTACAATAACAGTTACCATACCAGTATTAAAGCAGCACCATTCGAGGCACTTTATGGTCGAAAGTGCAGATCACCTGTCTGCTGGGCCAAAGTTGGAGATGTTCAACTCACGGGACCAGAGATAATCCATGAAACCACCGAAAAGATAGTACAAATCCGACAACGCTTGCAAGCTGCAAGAGATCGGCAAAGGAGTTATGCCAATGTAAGGCGAAAGCCTTTGGAATTTCAAGTTGGAGACCGTGTTATGTTAAAAGTGTCACCTCGAAAAGGTGTCATTCGATTCGGAAAGCGAGGAAAGCTTAACCCCTGATACATTGGACCATTTAAGATCCTTAAAAGGGTCGGCCCAGTGGCATACACACTTGAGCTTCCTGAAGAACTCAGTAATGTCCATAGTACATTCCACGTTTCTAATCTAAAAAAATGCATATCTGACGAATCCCTCGTCATTCCAATGAAAGAGCTTCGGCTCGATGACAAACTCAACTTTGTGGAAGAACCAATAGAAATTATGGATCGAGAAGTCAAGCAACTGATACAAAGTCGTATTCTTATAGTTAAAGTAAGATAAAACTCTAAAAAAGGACCAGAATTCACGTGGGAACGCGAAGATTAAATTCGTACCAAATATCCACATCTATTTTCAAACATCACTCCAACATCCAACTAAATCTCGGGACGAGATTTATTTATGGTTGGGAGACTATAACAACCCACAATTTCCTCCTATGTAATTATCCATCTATTAAATTAGATGCAATTTTTCTCAGTGTAATTTCCATCTATTAAATTAAATGCAACCATTTTCATGGAAAGATTTTTCCATCCATAATGTAACGTAACTTACATTACCAAAGTAAGCATGCTCACGTAACCTACCAATGCCAATATCATCAACGTTTATGGCAAGTAAACATTATAATATGTCAAGCAATATGTTTTAAACTTCATTTTATCACACGTTATTTATTTAACATACCATTTAAAACGTTTATTATAAAACGGACTTTATACGTTAACGTTTATATCTAAACCCTAACTATCTGTAATGTTTACATACAAAACATATATACAAGCTTATAAGACCTGTGTACAAGTTTTCAATACATGAAATTCAAATGTCTTTTCCCTCTAAAACCCTAGTACAACTTTCTAAAGCCCTAGGTGCAAGTCAATTAAGCACGAGATTCAAATAAGCCATTTTCCCTCCAAATCTTTTAAGCTTTTCGTACCACCATCCAAGCATGAATTACAAGCACTCTAATGCATCATTTTAAACACTTTTCCCTCTCTAATCTTAACCCTAGCTCGACTTAAACCTAAAACACTAACCCGAAAACCCTAAACAACCCATTTAACCCTAAACTTGTTCGAACCAAGCTACAACCAAGCAACCACCCTTCTCTATGATTCACCACCATGCCTACCACCTTGCTAAGCACCTCCATCACCTCCTTGTCACCACCCTATCACCTTAGCACCTTGTCACACCCTTGCTCACCAAGCAAACACCCCCGTCACCCCCTTTGATAACCGAACCCCTCACCACAACCTTACACCTTGCTATGCTAGTCCTTAGTTCTCCTTAGTCATACCTAGCATCCCTTGGTCACTACTCTACAACACCTTGGCCACCACTCCACTTAACTTGGCCACCACTCCAAGGTTTTGAGCCTATATATACACGCATACATACGCACTTCTTTAAGTTACCATTTAAACTCAAAGCTACCTCAACACTATGATCTAGCCAAGCCATAGAAGAGAAGAAAGGAAGGATAAGCTAAGTCCCAAGGTTTAAAAAGAAAGAAGTTCATGAATTCATCTACAAGTTTTTGAATCATAATAAGCAATTTTGACCCATTTCAAGATCTAGTAAGTCTTCACCTTGTTCTATAAGCTCTTGTCTTATTTTAAATCCTTAATAAGCTCTATTAGATCATATATAAGCTACTTGTTTAAGCCTTGAACCACAAACCCATACGGTTTGGTTTTCCTAAACCAAACGTGCCCATTTTGGATTTTTAAGCTCATAAGCTCTTTTCATAAGCTACAAGCTCGTAAAACTTACTTATTTTAGCTTATAGTAATAAGCTATAAGCTGCAAATTGATTTTGAGATCAAAAAATACAAAGATTATAAAATTTGGACTAGAAACGCAAAACATTTCAAGCATAAGGTATATATTGTGATTTTAGAAACTATATAACTTTCGGGCCAAAAATATAATTATCCTAAAGTTAAACTTTCGGAGTTTGTTTTGCCATACTCTAAAGTTAAGGAGTTAAATGTTTAAAGATTTAAAGTAAAGGGTTAAATTTGTAAATTAATATATACCAAGGGTATATATTGTCATTTTCATATTCTCAAGGGTATAAAATGTAATATTTTTATATTAATTATAAAAATATATTTAAATATTATAAGACTCGATTTTATTAAAGCCCAACACATTTGTCGTTATCATTCGTCGATCGAAACACTATAAAATAATTATGTTATATATTTAACAATTTATCATCCACTAGCTTTTGTAGAAACTTAAAAAGATAAAATCCTATCATTTAAACTATAACGTATCACGTTACTAAGGAATTTCATGTGAGGGGCTTTCATTTGGGTAGACGTTTTGACGAGTTGCTGGATTTATGATTTAAAGTGTCCTAGCTCCTCAAACGTTTACTACATGACCTCTGGATTATGATAGCCCGAACAGTGATACGATAATTTCACAAATTAAAAAACCAAAATCATTTACGTTAAACGTTATGAAATAAAGTTTTGAAACAATCGAACTAAGACTTGACATATTACCCCATGTTGCATTACGAAGCCGTTTATTTCCATTTGAGTCACTTTTGACATCAATCAACTACCTTATCAAGGTGAGTTCATAGTCCCACCTTTATATGTTTTCTAAACTCCGTGGGGAGATACATGCTATAAACATGAATACAAGTATTTTCAGCTGTATGTTATCCGGATATATTATTACCTAAGTACCTTCATTTGCCATAAGGACCCACTATCATGAACCGTTAATTACTTGTAACCGAACGTACTAGTTAAGTAAGCGCGAATGCCGTGAATAGATCTATTGGGACTGAACTTCCCAGTCCAGGTTCTGGTACATACATGGCCAGCGGACGCATTTCATTTGAGGAACTCCGGGTGTTTGGCAAAGCACCCGCTTGGGGCAACAATTTATGAATGTCATTTACTTAAGGATTCGGTGTCATGAGCTTAGTGTAATAATATAATATTGTTTACCATGATAATTGTATTCATTGCAATTATTACTATTACATTGACTTGTATTCAACTATTATATTTTAAACCTGTGAATTTCACTCAACCATTGTGTTGACCCTTTTAGCATGTTTATCTCAGGTAATTGAGCAATCTATGGCACGGGGTGGCATTGGACTTGAGGACTTCAAAATATGTTATCATTCAACTTTTATGTTTTTATATTTATTTTGAGACCTCCTTTTGTAAAACTCTGAAATAATATTGAATGATAATTAAATTTTCTAAAACGTCTCTTTTGAGTCGTTTTCTATGATTATGACTATTGATTCATGAAGTAATACTCCAATTTAGCTGCCGCTGCTATATGTCAAATAAGGGGGTGTTACACATTTCTTCAGGATAAGCGGGTTATTCCGGATAAACCATGGACCATTCTGAAGCATTGCATCTAATCCGTTCATGGAGCTAAATTAAAAGGAGAATAATCCGGTAGACAAGCTAAGCATTAAGCGAATAAGCCCATATTTATCCCAAGTGTTTCTAACATAGTTAGAAATAATAGGGTATGCCACTTTCTTCCCCCCAGGAAAAAACCATAAGCTGTATTAGCAAATCGTTCACTTATAGCACGAATAGAGTCCACCGGAACAACCACATCAATCCCATTACCCCCCGGGTGTAAACAGAGTACGAACATCCACCTTCTTCCCATTTGGTTTACCACTAACAGTAGCATAAGAGGGCTTACCGGGAACATTACCAGCTGAAATAGGTTCCTGTGTGGGTAGTGGTGGGTTCGGTCCCACATCTAGAGTATTCACCATAGGAGCCGGATTAGTTCCTTGTGTAGCTAAAGGTGGGTATGATCCCCCACCTGTTTTCACCGCATTAGTTTGATCCAC
>BQNB010101056.1:0-19360 GCA_026074375.1 Tanacetum coccineum | reverse complement strand
TCCAACAATGTTAGCCCAAATGCCCTTGAAGCTACAATCATTTGTATCGAAACCTCCTTCTTGACCATGATACTTTCTCTTGATTGACCATAAATACTTTCTCTTGATTTAAAATGATAATATACAAGCAAGATTAACCGCGCGGTGCTGCGGGCGTTAATTTTTCGCGCGTTGTTGTGGGGCATTAATTTTTTTTTTTGGTTTATTTTTTCGCGAGTTTATTTTGTCGGTCTCATATTTAATAGTGCGGGTTTACTTTTTCAGTATAGTCAATTCGGAAATGTTACCGCGGGTATTTTTTTATAATTGGGCCGGCCCAAATTTTTGGGCCTGTTTAAGTCAATTCGGAAATGTTACCGCGGATATTTTTTTATCTGAATGCGTCGGTACTTTTGTAACATTTTTTTCCTCCCTATTTTGTGCCGACAAATTAAAAAAAAAAACTAATTGGGCCGGCCCAAATTTTTGGGCCTGTTTAAGTCAATTCGGAAATGTTACCGTGGATATTTTTTTATCCGAATGCGTCGGTACTTTTGTAACATGTTTTTCCTCCCTATTTTGTGCCAACAAATATTAAAAAAAAAAAAACTAATTGGGCCGGCCCAAATTTCTGGGCTAAATTTTTTAGGTTTTTTTACCCAGCACTGCAGCACTGTAGCTACAGTGCTTAAATGAATAGTGAAAGTTGGTAAAAACGCCGTCGTTTTACTTGTGAAATGTGTAAGATAGTAATATAATATCTCATTTGGGCTTTCGGGCACCCAGGTCAGTTTTTTGGGTGTATGTTTTACATTTTTACTAGCTAATGGTGGTGTATTGGGCTTTAAAACTTAAAACTTGTGTATAACAATAACATAACATACTGCTTGTGCAGTTTGTTATTTTATATCTCATAATGACAAAACACAATTTCGTGTAGTACGAATCACTAATTACTTCAACATGAATGGTACCAACCTTCAAAGTTCAAACAATTGTCGCATGGTTGTCACCACCAGCTCATGGCGTGAGACGCCTATTCAAGTTCTCTAACGAGCAAAACCCGACATGCACACGACGAGATATTTTTGCAAACTAAAGAAAACCCCCCCCACTCCCCTCATCCCACCACACAACCAAAAGTCCCACCCCACGCCCCCCCCCTCCCAACCCCGCCATGTGTGTCCACACCCCACGCCCATGCCTCGCCCAACACCTCACGATACAACATTGCGAACAATCACATGAAAAGTCCAACCAAGAGACATCCAAATTCCAAACTAGCTCCAAAACATGGAAATAACAAAAACTTAGAATATGTTTAACCTAGACGTGCGCTAAATCGGTAAAACCATATCCGTTCTGTTTGAGTCAAACAGGAAACCCGTTTCCGTCAAACACGGATCCGAAACCGGTTAGCCCAAACCCAGAACCGATTTCTTACCGGTTGAGCCGAAACCGGTTTTGCCGGATTTTGAAACCGTACGTATCCTGGTTTAACACACTAAAACCGGTTTTGACCGAGTTTATATTTTTTTAGATGCATTTCATGATTTCTCATGTTTTTTGTTCCTCTACACAGTGCTAAAATCATGAAAATCAATTTGCATCATCTACACATCAAATTAACTTTCGAAACTCGAAATTGTGCATCTAAATGAATAGAAATGCATCTAATGCAAATCGTTGCATCTCAAATGTGTGGTTTTAGTCACTTCTCACCACTTCTTATTTTAATTTACTTCTCACTTGATCCCTACTATATATATAGGGCTCGTGTAGGCTCGCGAGCCTACTCGATCTTTTTGTATAGAAACCAGGCTCAAGCTCAATTATTAAATGAGCTCAAACTTAAGCTCTCGAGCTCGTTTAGGTTCAGCACGTTCGAACTTTTTTTTTCGATTCAATCCTGAGCTCTTCACGAACGACTCAGCTCGTTTTCACCCCTAAAATAAAGCATTTGAATATCTATTGTATAGCGGATGCTTTTAGCTTGAAAAGATTTCAAACATCGAAAACATACTTGTATTGTTTATTTATAAGGGTATTTTTAGTAGTTTGACTTTCAAAGTGCTAAAACAAAGCACCGCATTGAATCGGAATGTTAAGTAGCTTCTAATTCTATCAGATTGTAAAATTGATTAATCACATAACAATGTGTCGGGTCGGGTATGAATGAGCCCATTTTAACGTTGTTTCGCAATGAATTCAAACACCATATATGTTAACTTACAATAAGTCTTGGTGTGTGTAAGATTATCCTAAATATAATTCGTGTTTGTATAGTTGAACCCCTCAATACATCTTTCTCTGAAGATGATAATAAATGACCACAAACGAATTTTAGACTTGTCTGTCAAAGAAAAAGAAAAAAAGATGTCCGACACCTGACTAGAAGCCCTTTCAGTCCAAGAATAACACAACATAGATAGTTGAATATTAAACTAGAAAAAGAACAAAACAATCCTACTTTAAAAACTACTCCGTTATGTTAAAAAAAACTACTCCGTAAATATTAATCAACCGTAAAGGCCTGCTCAACTTTATGACCCCACAACTTTTAGCCACTCTTTTAATAGCCTTGCTTTTTACAAGTCTAGTACTATACTACTCCCTCCGTCCCATATTAAGTGTCTACAATGGAATCTTTGTGGTCATTTTTTATCAACTTTGACTGTAAATATTTGTGTTTGTGTTATATAATACTTAATGAAAATTATATCAATGAAAAATACATTCAAAACACTATCAATTCATATATTTTACATCAAGTATCATATAACATAAAAAAAAATAATTAAAGTCAAAGATAAAGAAAAAATGACTTGAATCGCTTTGACTCATAAATCTCCACTCACACCGTCTCCAATATCTGTCCAGTACCATCTTTCTACCATACTCACCAGCGTCATCAATGAAAAAAATAATAACCGGCCAGTTCAATTTGGGTTATAAATCCTCATCAAACCAGCTTGCAACTGCCCGGTACCATCACCGGCCACCGGTTCAATCTCCGGTCGTCTCCGACATGAAAAAGAATCTCCACACATCTGCCATCTGCTCCGGTTTACTCAATTAACCTCCATTAATTAATTACGTTGTAGTTTTTCTTTTCATAAAGATGCTTGCTTATACTAATTATAAATTACGAACCTCTGTTACACCCATTTGTAATTAATAGACACAAGAGATGGATTACAGGCATATATGTTGTTGTTGTGATCATATATATGGATCGTATACGATAGAATCATAGAAATATATTACTATCAATTTTTTGGGACTAAAAGCCAATAAAAACTGTTGAGGCACTGCTTTTTATCGTGACTAAAACGAAAGAATAAAAAGAGTACATGTAACATAACGGTTATTGTAGAGACCATGTAAATAGGAAAAAGACAAAAAAAAAATGAATATTAAAGGGATATATATTTTTGAATTTTGACTTATGTAATCAGATTTTAAACGAAATGACGTAAATACCCATAGTTTGAGAGTCAAATTTGAGAGATAACGAAAAAGATAACCGTTGTTAGATATAACGGGGTCTCAGAGGCCAAACGGGTAACTACAGTGCCAAAAAGGAACCCCGTATGAGAGTCCCCGTAATCTAGTGACCAAACGGGCAAACGGGGTGGAGTTTGGGGACCAACTGTGTAATTTACCCTTATTATTATCAAACAAACAATGTTATTCACTATGAAAGTATTCCTTCATTGTCATTCCAAGGTACCAAACACACCCTTAGTCTTTTATGTCAAGAGATTTCCTTCCAGTAAGGTGAAGGCACGGTTAGGTTGGTACGGTTGTATATCGTCTCCATATGTAATATGTTTCGGTTTGGCCACACATTTTTCCAGGATAGTTTGCTATTGTCACGCCTCCTTACAATGTCATAGTTATGCTCGGTTATTGATATTTTTTTTTGTCGTTTCGAAAAACGAATAAACCACATGGATCATGTGGTTCGGTACTTCCGTTAGATATAATACACCAAAACATTACAAGGCTACAAGCCACTAAGAATGAACAAGAACACACTTCCTTAACCGAACCAAAAGTGTCACACAAACCACCAACATTTTGTCTTAACAGGTAACCCTCTCATAATGACAAAACACAATTTCGTGTTGTACGAATCACTAATTACTTCAACATGAATGGTACCAACCTTCAAACAACTGTCGCATGGTTGTCACCACCAGCTCATGGCGTGAGACGCCTATTCAAGTTCTCTAACGAGCAAAACCCGACATGCACACGACGAGATATTTTTGCACACAAAGTCAACCAAGTGACATTCCAAAGTTACTAATCGAGTTCCAAAACATGGAATAACATACGTAGTATATGTTAACCTATAGCGTTCCTAAAATATTAACTTCTGCCCAGATGATTGTTAAACAAATAGACTAAAAATGTTTTTACTTGAAGGACCCTCATTTGCAATCACCAAGACCAGAAAATAAACCAACTGAGCTTATTTAGTTCCTAAGGCAACTAATATTGGCATATAAAGCTATCGGGCCTGACGCCACAAACAAGAATTCTTGCATACTCACTCATTATGAACGTGCGGGGATAGTTGATTCCTTTTCATTTGTATCCTTATCTTTATCTTCATCTTCAGGGATTTGCCATCCGTTCGCAAAGAAATCTTCATCTTCCGTGGGTTTAACATTCGCGGCAGCTTTTAGCGTCGCAAAGAAATCTTCAGGAAGAGGACCAGAGTGCACTGGCGCAGGCTTTGGAATTTCAATCCCATTTTGCATTTCTTCACTTACATAGTCGTCATTGACACCCCATGGGTCCCACTCTGCAAACCAACACTATTAAGATATCAAGATCATACAAGACCTAGATTTTATTCACATAGAATAAGATGACAAAATGTCTTAAAGAATAGGCAAACTTTGACTGTATCAAGTTCGCTTCAACACCATCCAATATCAAGGAAAAATCTATAGCCACTCCTAGAAAAGACAATTTCAATTCGCTTATAGGCCAATTTGGATTGTTATATAATTGACAACAAGTTAAAAAATATCCGACTGAAAAATGGACGAAATGGTTCGAAAGTTGCCCAAAATATACTGAAGTGTCATAATCTCCTGAGCGTGAATCATATTACACATATTAAACAACTCATGAAATAAAATATGTTGGCAGATGAACACAGCCCCCTCACCCTAAACGTTGTGATCCATCCTAAAAATCTTCACATGTAAAACCGATTACCTAACCAGCCTATGTTGTCACACACAGTAACTACCAATACTACCACATAACTCACTACATTAGTATAAGAATCAAGAATGTAGGTAAGTGAAATTTTCTCTGTTGATTAGCCTGTTTCACCTAAAAACAAGAAAGTAATGATATTTTTCTTGGTACAATTGACGGTAACCATAGCTTATATCACAAATAAATCTGTCCGTAAAGGACCTGACCAACAGAGACTCACGAAAATGGATGGTAATAGAGGTGTTAAAGGTGATGCAATGGTATATTCATAATGCATAGTCTTGCTTCATGAACACCTGTTATCAAATTTGATAGTTGATCAATTTCATCCGGAGAAATTTTGGTTTTCCACAGTCCTGGAAAAGCCAAATTTTGGCAACGGACTTCACTTTTGGTAAGGTAATAGCTTCCTATATTGAGGGCCCCACTGTGGTTGCTCTCGTTTCTGAATTTCAGCTTGAAGTAATGTGACTAATTAAAAAGATAACAAATAAAATTACGCCAAATTTGTTGAAAGACTAGACCAAAAAACAAAACGTATGATAAAGCAAACAAAACGAGAACTTCAAAGATTTTTAACAGTTCTGAGTTCTAACCGCTCTGATAATCTATAAAGAGAATAACAAGCTATGACAACAAGTCTAGATCACTGACACTGGGAGCTTATTATTCAATAGCAAGCAAAATGAATAATGCAAGATAGAGATCATGAAC
The DNA here is from genome assembly GCA_026074375.1 of Tanacetum coccineum. Classification (NCBI taxonomy): domain Eukaryota; kingdom Viridiplantae; phylum Streptophyta; class Magnoliopsida; order Asterales; family Asteraceae; genus Tanacetum; species Tanacetum coccineum. The sequence continues at coordinate 13,423 of BQNB010101056.1, read as the reverse complement.
GCTTAAAAAAAAGGATAGAGATTATGAAAGATGTATTCGGGATCATAAAGCAAACATCGATATTCTATGCGACCATGGCAACTGGTCACAAGCGTTGATTCAAATTTATATAAGAGTATACCAAGACTGATGGTGGAATAATGAATGCGTCTGTCAGGTTGAGTAATGGGTTGGGCGGACTAGCCCGTACTTTTATGTCATTTTATTAAAACTTACTACGTAGTAGTAGATTAATGTTTGGAAAATGGTTACCAAAACTGAATTCTTACAATAATAATCTAAATAAAGCGATTTATGATCTTGTAAGCACCTTGACACACTTTTAGTATGCCAACTTACAAACGTTTCTGTTAATATAAATTATAGTACAAAGACCACTAGAGTTTCATAATGGATGAGTGATGATGGGTCCATCGAGTTGGGCAACAAAAACATGTAATTTCTAGTGAAGGTCAAGACAGATCAGGTTGACCAGCCAATACATTTTTGCTATTACGATAATGGAATACCCTAAAGGCACAGCCATATGACAACAGTGGAGCTACAGACTACAGTCAGATCATTAAAAGCATTACGAGGCAGCGAGGCACCTCTTTGTCAAGAGACAAAACTTTCCACTGATACAAAATCGATCACAAATGAAACGGAATTGGTCAATGCTTTGAACTAATTAATGTCTTCCTCCTTGAAACCTTGAATTCCATGAACGAATCACTATCTAGACTCATATGATGTCTCAAATCTTAGCACTCACACAGAAATTATCTTAAGCCATATTAGATGGCGTTCGAGATTGCTTCTTACAACAAATTATGCATTTTTTTTAAAATTTTCCATTCTTCACTCCATAGTCATCACGACACCCTCCATGGGTGTTTTAAAAGCGTGAAGCGCTCCGTTGCGCTAAGGGTCAAAAAGCCGAAGCGCGAGGTGATGAGGCAAAAGTGCACGTCTCACGTAGGTGAGGCGCATACTTAAATAGCTCTTAAAAAGCAGAAATACATATTTGACCCTTTAAGATGCTCAAAAATGAAAATTAAGAAGAAAAAGAAAAGCTAACGGTCAAAGTTGGAAGAAAGAATTGACATTTACGGTTTTTATGTAATGGAACGACCTTATTTTGTGATATACTTGATTTGGGCTTCATTGAACCCCAAAATTGGTGGATTAAAAATGGCCATTATTACCCCCTGTTGGTTTACTTCTCAGTTTTACCTCATAATAGTGGGAGGCGCCCGATTATATCAAAGCGCCAATAAAGCGCCACATTTTTGTAATGGCCACGCATCAATGGTCCAATGAAGCGCCACTTTTTGTAATGGCCACGCATCAAGGGTCCCAATGCGATAACCTTGCTGCCTCGACTCGCCTCACGCCTCAGGCATTAAAAGGCACACTTTTTTAAACACAGGACACCCCATGGGCCCCACTCTTAAAACCAACAGTAATAAAAAATCAATATTATACAAAGCCTTAAACATTTTAACCCATCCTAAAACTTTCCCATTTAAACTGATTACCTAACCAGCCTATGTTGTTACGTACACTGACTGCCAATACTAACATAGGTTACCACATTTTAATAATCATGTAGGTAATTAACACTCTATCTTAATTACCCTCTTTTCCCCCAAACAGGAAAGTAACGATATTTTTCTTAGTACAATTGATAGCAACCATAGCTATAATCGCATATTGTTCTGTCTACAAAGGACCAGACCAACTCAGACTCTCGATAATGGATAGTAACTTGTTAGAGAGGTCGTAAAGGTGATGCAATGGTAAATTGCTAAGGCATGGTCTTGCTTCATGAACTCCTGTTATCAAAACTGATAATGGATCAATATCATCAAGATGAATTTTAGTTTTCCACATTCCTAGAAATGCCAAATTTTGGCAACGACGTCACTTTTGGTGAGAAGATAGCTTCCTAATTCCTATATTGAGGGTGAAACTGTGGTTGCTCGTATCATGATGAAGAAGTAGGCAAATTTGTGGTCGAACAGGTTGCTGGGCACAAATCTAGTACAAGCTATGTGATTTCCGCTTATATTTCATAAGCCCTAAGTTTCTGGCTTATTTTGAGACTTACAAGCTTATATAAGTTTATTACGATATGATAAACTTATATAAGGGGGTGTTTGTTTCGGCTTATATGTGGGCTTATGAACTTATTTGATTTCAGCATATATATAACATAAGCCTCAATTTCCGGCTTATTTTGAGACTTGTGGGCTTATATAAGTTTATTTCGATATGATAAAACTTATATAAGCTCATAAGTCTCAATATAAGCCAGAAAATTGGGGCTTAGGTTGTATAAGCCGAAATCAAATAAGGTCATAAGCCCACATATAAGCCGAAACAAACACCCTAAGCCCATAAGTCTCAAAATAAGCCGGAAAATTGAGGGGCTATGAAATATAAGGCGAAATCAAATAAGCTCATAAGCACACATATAAATATAACGCGAAACAAACAACTTGAAGCAAATAATAAGAAAGAGAGTAAAATGTATAGAGTGTAGAAACTAACCAAGCAATTTGTCAAGGACTTTATACTCAAACTTAGCCTCATCAACTTTACCAATTTGCTTTTCGATATTTTCGACATCCTTTTCGGATTCGCAAACCGCGAGACGTTGGCGCGTGAGACTCTCCATGGATTTACGGTAACCCTCATTTTCAGGAACACGTGCAATAATGTTTAGGGTTTTACTGTACAGGCCAATGAGTACCTCCCTAGAGTTGGGTCCCACTTCCGGATCCACCTTTTGACCCACAATGGCGGATGTTTCCTTAACCGACATCATTTTTAAGGATGATGGCCGCCTTGCAAACCTCCGGAGAAACATGTTTTTGTGTTTTTTCCGGTTGTCTTTCGTTGTTGAAGATGTTGTTGTGTGATTGTGTTTGTTAAGTTTCTTAAGTGGGTTTATTAAATGATCTTTAGTAAGGCCCAATGGACCAATTTAGGCCCATTAACTTAGGGATAAAGTGTAAAGTATAAAACTGGATTTAACTTTAATAGATCACAAATCGGGTAGTAGTGGGGTGAGCATAAAAACCGAAAAAACTGAATAAACCGAAAACCGAAACCGAACCGAACCGAAAACCGAATTCATATAATTATATATATATTTTTATATATTTATATATATAAATACTATTAAAATGTTATCATAATATAAAAAAAACACTTTTTATGTTAATAATAATTTTTGTTTACTAAAAATCTATGTAATTATTAATTTTTTTTTAAAAATAGTGAAATTCGGGTTATTCGGGTCAACCCGAGAACCGAACCGAATTCGAATTCGGTTTTCGGTTCGGTTCGGTTTTCGGGTTGACCAAAAAAAATTAACCGAACTAACCGAATAACCCGATAACCGAACCGATCAACACCCCTAGTAGTACCTACATGAACCGACAGAAAAAAATTAAACCGAAATTCTTAAAATCAAACTGAATCAAATTAGATATTCGGTTTTTCATTTGGATATAGTTTTCACAAAATGTAAACCGAACCGAACCAAAAACCAAATTAATATAAATATATATTTTTTTATCTTCACACTATATAATAGAGGAGACCATGACACATCATTACCACCTCATCGCTTGGTCAAGACTCATCGATGACATAGCATGCATCATGTACAAATGAAAATAAATTTTAAAAATAAAGCTAAGAACAACATATTATTTAAAAATAAAAATAATCGATAACAATTTGATTTGAAAACAAAATCATTCAATCATTCAGTAAATATAAAAAGATAATGCTGTAATATAAAAATACAAAATTAACACACAAAATTTACCAAAGTTACAAAATTAAGTTTGACCTTTAAGAGCTTTAGTTAAGTTTTAGAGTGTTTGAGAAATGTTTAAAATGTGATTCATCAAAGTCATCACAATAGTAATTTTTTTCAAAAGGTTTAATGTATGTTATATCACAACACGTCAATAATATATAACTTATATTCATTTACATGAAGTTTTTAAAACATATAACCATCTCACATATATCCGTTACATTTAAATATGAGGTTTAAGGTTTATGAAATTCTTATTTCATATAGTCATGAAACAAAGAGTAACTATATTGAATGAAACAAAAAACAAAACTTTAATATACGCCACACTGTATAATAGAAATTTTTAATCTTAATACTTATCAACTCAAATCAAAGCTATATATAAACCATAAACCATCAACACAATGATAAGACGTACAACATTTGCTATCCTTTAAACAGTAACTAATTTATGTTCCTAAAAACTTAATAAATTCTTTAATGTATCTTGAGTAATACCTTAATGCATTTGCTATTCAGATACGTAGTTTCTGTTCATGCATTTGGAGAACACATACTTTTTTTTTATTTCAATATTTGATACTTCATATTAGGGCCAACTCATGGTTTGGGTGGATTTGAGATTTATGAAGTACAAAAACAGTAATGGAGTTGTTAAGGAGGAATATATTATCTATTCTCAATAAAAATAAAATGGGCGCCTTTTGTCACACCTCGCCCCTTTGCAAGGCCTTAGCGCCGCTAACGCGTGCCTTTTAGAAACATACATGCAATATAAAAGACTGAAACAAATAACGTGTTACGTAAAATACAATTACGTACATAATGGCCCAAAACTAGCCCGCCTATAGGGCGGGTTAGACGACTAGTATATTTATATACATAAAACACCATTATAGTTATCATAAATTAAAACACATTTTAAGCTTGAAATATTTTATTTTATTTGCTAAAAATATATATAATTACATTTAAAAAAAATATAAATTATGTAATTCTGGTTATTCAGGTATAAAAATCGAACCAAATTCAAATTCGGTTTTCGATTCCATTAAACCCAATTTGAATTCAGTTCAATTTGGTTTTCGGTATTACCCAAAAAAGTGATAACCGAACTAACCGAATAACCTGATAACTGAACCGATGAACACCCTGCATTAAGTCTACATCGCTATTTTGAGATTTCTCATAAAAGTGTTCATTTGCATTTCAAACAAATAAAAGTAGAGTTTAGTGGATATATATGGGGTATGTTTGGCGAAATGGGCTGGGGCTGGGGCTTGTATTGAGGCTGGGGTTTATATTATAAGCCGAAATTAAAATTTGTATTTTTTTAAACTTGTTTGGCAAATGGGCTGAGGCTTATTATTGGAAAATTACTAAAAAGGACATAATTAAATAAATTTTTGGTATATGTTAGATATTTTTGTGGGTATATAAATAATTTATGGTTCAAAAGCCTCGGGCTAAAGTTTTTAGCCCCTATTACGAGGCTTATTTTATAAGCCGGCTTATTTTAAAAGCCCTTTCATAAGCCCGCGTGACAAACGAGACTTATTTTATAAACCGACTTATTTTAAAAGCCCAAGCCCCTATAAACTCTTACAAGCCTCCAACCAAACACAGCCATGATATTTGATTCGTGAAAAATGTAGTTAGTAAGATATTTTAATTAGTAGTTGTGATACTCAACGGTTATTTTAGTTTTTAAGTTCGTAAGTAGACTTTGGGTTTTTTTTCCCTCAAGTCCTTAACACATTTTTGTTCTAATTGAGCTATAGAAAAAGGCTAATCGACTTGTATGCTTTGTATGTCGAATTACTATATCTCAAGTATCTACGGATACAAGAGTTCTATCAACTCATAAGCCATAACCAAGTATCTCATGTGATTCCATGTAACCTTTTGCTGGTCATGATCAACCATAACTTAATGAATTGTCTTGTCTAAGCATACGACATGCTTAAACCGTACCCAACTACCCAAGTTGTATGTACACGGAATGTCGGATCTAACATTCTCCTAAAGTTTAACTGGTTTTCCAGCTTGAAGTGTGGTTTATCTAAAACTGACACGTCTAGAGACGCTAACGAAGTTTTTCGATATTCCATAGCCGTTCCTATATCTGGATTCCCGTTCAAGTTAGGATAACAACGAATATAGATGAATCAATGATGCAAACTGTGAAGTATGCAACAACAATTTGGGTGTTTCCCGTCAAATCCATAGGCTTGGATCACTTTGGATTACTAGTTAGCGCAAGTTTAATTCGTAAAGAATCTCGCAAGTCACATATCGCAATGTTGTTTGATGTTGACACTGGAAGAATTTCCATTAGTCACTGTGAAATACTAAAGAGTATCACTTTAAATGTTCTGGCAAGATCCCAATGATAATGCGCAAGACTTTTTAATGGACATCAAGTGTTTTTTCATTTATGTATCGCAATGAGATTTATATTTTGATCTCTTGGCTCTCGGACTGTGATTAGTGCGATTTGGTTTTGCTGATCGGAGGATGAAACATATTGCCACCTTTTCAATATCAACATTCTCAGAGTGAGAAGTCAATAGATAACGTGTTAATCTTCATGAAAAATGAGAAAATAATCTTTTGATAGAAACTTAAATGGTTGGGAAGGGATGTGCATTGCATCACTGGGTCCATGATGTCTTTCTTTAATACCAGAAATCATCTTGGTGATATCCGATAGCATATGTATTGACCTAGTTTATGCCTAGTATATGGAGGGCTTCTTTCTTTTCACACTTTACATAACTTTTCTTTTTTATTCTTCAACCCCTTCAATGTTTACCAAGACGTCATTACTATCACCGTGTTGTGATTGTTTCAGTGATAACTCATGCCTTAGTCAACATTATTTCCTTTTCTCATTCATCTCCAAAGCATACCTAAGACTGCTATTTCTAACTATAGAGTGTCCCTGGGTAGATCCCTCCGGTTATGGTTGGATCATAGGACTAATACCTAACCTTATCCACCTTGTGACTTTATAATCATCATGAAACAGTTGGTTGTTGGGTTTTTGATCGTAACCAGAAAACCTTGTTTGAAAATAAATCAAAGTGTTTGCGAAATATATCAAAACGTTTGACACTTTAAAAGTTTTATTTTGAAATACCTGTATATGTCAATGAAAGTCATTCCTCCATTCCTATACCCGCAAACTAAACACCCCCTAAAACCTTGTACAAATTATGTCAAAGGTACATGTGGTGCAAGTGACCAACCACACCGAAACAAAAACCAGATACCTGTAACTGATCCAGTCTTCGCCATGATAATATGATATAGTAACATGAGGTGAGATCATGAAAGAACAATATCATCTCAAAGAACAAAAGAATACATCCTAGCAATTCATTTTCCACCAAATAAAAAAAACCCACTTTCCACATTTTAAAAAAAACAACATATTTTGCAAACGGTAAATCGTCAAAATACGAAAAATACACCATCGCGACGAGAATATTTTTATCTTTCAGTAGACAAGCACTTTGATATATTTTCGAAAAAAAATTAGAATTGAAATTTCCGCCTAGAAAAATCACACGTGATTTGTAAAATCACTTGTGATTTTTTTATTTTTTATTTATTTTTTGTTTTTTGGTTTTTTTTACAGCATAACCAATTAACTTTTATTTATTACTTATTATTATTTACATAGTATTGGAAGAAAAACGAGAAACAAGTTGTGTCGCTAGTCCTTTTTAATTGCAAAGCTAATTCTTTTGGAAAATACATTTGTAGATTCGGGTTTCATAACATTGTTATTCATAACATTGTTATTCATAACTCATTAAAATATGTTGAGTAGCTCTACCGCCTCAAATTCAAGAAAATTAAAAGTATCAAACACGTAATTTAAAAAAAATCATGTGTGATATCATAAATCACATGTGATTTTTAAATTAACGACGAAAATATTTTTATCTTTCGTTAGACGGTCATTTTCATATACTTTTGATGACTGTTTAGTATTAAAATTTCCGCCAAGAAAAATAACACGTGATTTTTAAAATCACTTGTGATTTGTTGTTTTTAAAAATCACGTGCTATTTCATAAATCGCATGTGAATTTACAAATTTACGTGTGATTTTTAAAGTAATAAATCACATGTGATTTTTCGAATCACGTGTGATTTTTTCTTGGCGGAAATTTAAAAAAAAATTCGTCGAAAGTATATAAAAGTGCCCGTCTATCGAAAGATAATTTAATTCTCTTTGCGATTGTATAATTAAATTTGCGTAACGATTAACGGTTTGAGAGATATTTAATTTTAAAAAATAAGATGAAAGTGAGTTTTTTTTAATTAAATTAACATAGGATTTAGGGTGCGTTTGGTTTGAGGGGTTAGGATTAGGATTTAGAGATGATGAAAAAATAAGTTGTTTGGTTTGGTTTTGTGGGTCCCGAAAATAAGGACGAGTCCCAATTATTTTCCTTGTGTAAAACCTTATAAGGTTGCCTACTTTTTGATATATTTTCATTTTATGTGGGCTTAGTTTTTACATCAACCACTCATATATTATTTTATTTTCATTTTATCATAATATCATTTTTAAATTTATAAACTATATTCATTTATAACATATAAAATATATTATTATATTTATTTTCCTCTCTCTTCATTTAATTCAAAACTCACATTAAAACCAAATTCAAATCCTAATCCTAATCTTAATCCCGTATGCAACCAAACGGGCCCTTAATCTAAGCCATTAGAAGGAAATTAAATGGATGGTTGAAATCGAAGAAATTGTTCTTTAATTAGATATTGTTCTACATGGATCTTTTCTCATAGTAACATACCACTGAATTAGCTTTAAACCAGAATCATTAACATTTTCTATAGATTCGATTAAGCAGATTTGCCCATTTATCAAATACAATGTTTATACTAGTATCTCAATAAATAAAATACAGAATGCTAAAATATAACAAAGATATCCTAATCGCACACGAAAATTCCTTACTATCACGGTAATGAAGAAGGGATTACAGATTCGCCAAGTTCATCCACTTCAGACTCATCTGAATTTAACTCATCGCCGGTAGGTTCAACGCTAAACTCATTGACCTCTTTGCTAGCATAACCAGGTCTTTTAAGAATCTGTGATCGGATTTCGACACGTTTTCCTTCAGTAGTTAATGTACTTATACTCCCATTAGATGGAGGTAATTGTCCCACATGCACAACTTCTGAAATATATCGCCAACGATATCAATAAAGATTGTCTATATAACTATCTTCCTCTTGTGTTTGTAGTGGCAATTGGTATCTTTTCCTCCGTAAATGGTTGAGTGGCCGGATCAGCAAGGCTAGGTAATCTTGAAACACTTCCCTTGCTACCTCTCTTGGCATTCGGTCCCAATTCTTCAATCATGTACTTCCATCCATCAATCGGTCTCCTTCGACTAAATATATGTTGCTTAATAAAGCTAGCTATCTGCATGATACCCAAACAAAAACATACATAAGATTTAACAACGTTCTCCAGCCACAATCATTGACATATGAATAACGAATTCGAAAGAAAAGAAACCTGGAATTTGCTGAAAGCAATTCGACGTTCATACTCTTGAACAAGAATGTCTTCTTCTCTTTGGGACATTTCCCAGATGTTACCATCTTCTTCACCCTTTGAGGTTGTTTCCCATCCATCGGGCTTATATTTTAAATCCCAAGAATCTCTCACTTTTGAGTTGTTCACGTCACTGCTCCCAGACTCGAAAATCCTGCAAAATATTGTTTTCAACAAAGTGAAAAAACTATATATTCCGACAAGTTAGTTCTTCAACTCCCAATGTATGACTTTTATATATCGATCATAGTTTTCTCAAACACAAATCAGAACTCTTCTGCTCAACTCTATTTGAACAACAGCTCAAAATGACATACTTCCCCACTATTCTCTAACAGCTTGTTGATAGTATGCATTCTAATCCAAAAGATTCTCCGTATGGTCATTTTACGAGTATTCTTGAAATGACGCTAGTAATCAAACAATATCACTGAATCATGGGGATGAATGGTTGCAGTTTTCATGAGACTGATAGAGAATATACCGAAACCAAATATTACTTGTACTAATAATTCCCTAGCAGAAGTAAAAATACAGCTCGTGTGATCCCTTATCATCTGCAATACTTTCCATTCTAAAACACCCATTGAAAAAAAGGATCTTAGTATTTTTGAAAGGTTCTTAAGTTAGAATAAATACTTCCAAATAACCTCTCCTAAGGCCTATAATCTTCCAATGTCACTTATGTTTCCTTGTCTTAGTTTCCTACAATGTCCCTAAAACTTTGAGCACTAAGATCCTAGGACATTAACAGATGTGAGCAGAATTCTGAAAACATGTAAACACAACAGAAAGACGGAGAAAGATTACTCGGAAGCGGTGTCAAGAAATCTGTCAAGATCATCAGCAGCACCAGCAGAGCCACCCAGTTTAGCCTCTTCCATCTTTTCAATCTCTTTAACCCATAAACCAGCATGAACCCTTTGTTTCATAACCCTATAATCCCGCTTGACGTTTTCCAAACTGTACAATGATTTTCCGTCTTCTTTTAACTTCATCAACCTTTCTTCTTCTTGTTCTCTTTTGCTCTTACCAGTCCCAGCCTTTTTCCTCCTTTGCTCCCAATTATCGGCCATGTCTTCCACAAACGCCTTTGTATCCGGATCCAGAACCTCCTCCTCCTTTGGTGGTGTGTCTGAGATGGAGAAATTGACGTCTGTCTCCCACGGTGCTCGATTTTTGGCTGATAGATCTTCAGGTAGCCATGCTGTCTCCCAGGCGTCGTTCCATTCGTCTCTACCACCAGTGGCCTTGGTTGATAGGCATCGGGGACAAGTTGCTATGGTGGAGCTGCTTTTGATGAAAGAATAAACAGTGCGACCTATATCCACCGGCATATATAAGAAGTTGATAGTCCATAAATAAAATAACATCAGCATGAATGAGTCAAAACCAGGAGTAACAAACACGAAGTATCCATAAATCACAGTCAAATATTTAAAATATGATGATCAGCATTTACAATAGAAACCGATGATTGTAATACTAAAACATATAGGTAAAAAAAGAATCGCTAAAGCCTAAATCAACACAGACTCTCGCTAATGATAGTAATAAAGGTGTAATGCATGGTTCTTGCTTCATGAACACTCCTATTATCAAAAGTGATCATCGATCAATCTCATCGAGAGGTCTTTCAGTCCTCCAATTCCCTATAAACGTCAAAATTTGGCAGGGCGCAACACACCCGTAGACTAAGAGCCTACAAAAAACTAAGTCACCTTCTATCTCTACCAAATACGCAGCCACAAACAAAGGGTAACCACCCACTGGTTTGTACCAACCACGACCAGACCAGACTATGTAAAGAGCCAATCATCTTAACTACAGGGCGCAACACGGATTAGAAGTCTAAAAGCAACCTATATCATCTTCATGCCTTCCTATCTCTATAGAAAAAAATCACAAAATCTTTAGTTACACTTTCAACCAAATAAATAATGCAAGTTAGAAAGATGTATTCAGGATCGTAAAGCAAACATCGATATTCTATGCGACCATGCTAACCGGTCACAAGCGTTGATTCAAATTTATATCAGAGTACCATGACTATAATGGTGGAATAATGAATGGGTCTGTCAGGTTGAGTAAGGGGTTGGGTGGACTAGCCTGTACCTTTTTGTCTTTTTATTAAACTTTGCTAGATTAATGTTTAAAAAATGGCTACCAAAACGGAATTCTTACAATAATAATCTAAATAAAAAGATTTATGATCTTGTAAGCACCTGAATACACTTTTAGTATGCCAACAACTTACAAACGTTACTGTTTATATAGATTATAGTACAAAGACCATTAGAGTTTCATAATGGATGAGTGATGGGTCCATCGAGTTGGGCAACCAGAACGGGTAATTTCTAGTGAAGGTCAAGAGAGATCAGGTTGACTAGCTAATACTTCTTTGCCATTACGATAATGTAATACCCTAAAGGCACAGCCATATGACAACAGTGGAGCTACAGACTACGGTCAGATCATTAAAAGCATTACGAGGCAGCGAGGCACCTCTTTCTAAAGAGACAAAACTTTCTACTGATACAAAATGGATAAAAAATGAAACAAAATTGGTCAATGCGTTGAACTAATTGAGGTCTTCCTCCTTGAAACCTTGAATTCCATGAACGAATCACTATCTAGACTCATATGATGTCTCAAATCTTAGCACTCACACAGAAATTATCTTAAGCCATATTAGATGGTGTTCGAGATTACTTCTTCACACAAGTCATGCTTATGTTCCATTTCTTCACTTACATGGCCATCACTGACACCCACTGGGTTTTAAAAAGTGTGAAGCGCTCCGTTGCGTTAAGGGTCAAAAAGCCGAAGCGCAAGGTGATGAGGCAAAAGTGCACGCCTCACGTAGGCGAGGCACATACTTAAGTAGCTCTTAAAACAGAAAAAAAATACAAAATTGACCCTTTAAGATGCTCTAAAAAGTAAATTAAGAAGAAAAAGAAAAGCTAAAGGTCAAAGTTGGAAGAAAGAATTGACAATTAAGGTTTTTATGTAATGAAACGACCTTATCTTGTGATATACTTGATTTGGGCTTCATTAAACCCCAAAATTGGTGGATTTTTAATGGCCATTATTAACCCCTGTCGGGTTAATTCTCATTTTGGACCCATAATAGTGAGGCGCCAATAAAGCGCCACTTTTTGTAATGGCCACGCATCAAGGGTCCCAATGCGATAACCTCACTGCCTCGACTCGCCTCACGCCTCAGGCGTTAAAAGGCGCGCTTTTTTATACACAGGACACCCCATGGGCCCCACTCTCAAAACCAACACTATTAAGAAACCAATATCATACAAAGCCATAAACGTTTTAACCGATCCTAAAACCTTCCCCTTTAAACTGATTACCTAACCAGCCTATGTTGTCAAGTATATACTAACATAGCTTACCACATTAGAATAATTATGTAGGTAATTAACGCTCTATCTTAATTACCCTCTCTCCCCCCAAACAGGAAAGTAATACTAATATTTTTCTTAGTACAATTGATGGCAACCATAGCTATGATCACATATTATTCTGTCTACAAAGGACCTGACCAACTCAGACTCTCGATAATGGATGGTAAGAGAGGTGGTAAAGATGATGCAATGGTATATTGCTAATGCATGGTCTTGCTTCATGCACTCCTGTTATCAAAACTGATAATGGATCAATATCATCAAGAGGAATTTTAGTCTTCCAAATTTCTAGAAAAGCCAAATTTTGGCAGCTACATCACTTTTGGTGAGGAGATAGTGTGGTTGCTCGCATCGTGATGAAGAAAGTAGGCAAAATTGTGGTCGAACAGGTTTGCTGCGCACAAATCTAGTACAAGCTAAAAAGGAAAAGAGATATCGTATGTCTACATATCAAATAGGTGCTGTTAATAAACTAGTTTATACTCAAACTTAGCCTAGTATGATACAATGTATATAGGGGGTGTTTGTTATGTGGGCATATGAGCTTATGTGATTTCGGCTTATATTTTGGCAGGGA
>BQNB010101055.1:1444-24563 GCA_026074375.1 Tanacetum coccineum | reverse complement strand
TTATATATATCTTGTGTTATTGATCTATGAAGTACCACCCCCAACCCATATTCCGCTATGACCCAATTTGGGGGTGTTATAGCAATTCGATGACTAATCTTGTTGTCTTGCAATCGACTTTGTGATTTCATGTAATAACTGAGGATGGTTAAACATGTAGACACGGAAAGATATCTATGGTCATTTGATTGATATTTTCATGATCTAGATAAATCCTAGTCTTGATTTCGTGTTCATATTCTAATTTTGTAATTTGATGAGAGTATAGTTTGAGTTTTGAGTTGTGATTTTCAATTGTTTGAGCAAAGTTACATATGTTGTGTATTTGCTCATGTTTGGCATTTCGGAGATGACGACTTTACCAATTGAATTGCAAGGTAAATTACTTGAATATCTCGGATGAAACATTCAAGTCGCCAATCCTACTTCATTCTGTATTTTATACATATATTTGCCAAATATTTGGAACAGAACTATTTGACAAGTAGACTCAATATGACATCATCTACACAAGTGTGAGTTATGATCCGATGCATATTCTTCTTGTCTTGGAAAAGGATGTCGTTATTTTCATAACAATCGAGTGTGATTGAGTATGTAGGTTTTATTAGCCTTATATAAATCAAGTCAACGTTCAACAATAAAAGTCAAGAGTCAATAATCATCATCCAAGTCAAGTCAAGACATTCATTAGTATTTATTAGTCATTAATTTGTATTGGGCTCAAGCCCATGGTAACGATTCTAGAATGTTCTCTTATATCCTATATATAGGATAGTTGTTATCAATTGAAGGCAAGCAAATCAATTAGCCTTCAATGGTGAATTATCATATTCTAATATGGTAATCAGAGCCAACCCTAAACACTTCAAAAAAATACACGCCCCTAAATCCTTAAATCTGCCGTTGCATTTTTTTCCTGTCTTGACTTGTGCCTGCTGCTGCTATCATATTGCTTGCTTATTTCCTTTCATAATCGGCATGCTTAATTGTTGCCGTATTACTTTTCTTCTAAGCGCACATCATGACAAGTTATAATAACACAATTGGTCTACCTGCTGTTCACACGTCTCAAGGTGTTACCAATCAATATAATGTTGCATTATCAAGCTACTTTAATGGATCATATCCATTTACACCCAACATGGGCTTTGTTAACTTCCAACAGTCCAACATGGCCGAATCTATTTCACACCCTATACCCCTATACTCGGCCCAGTCCAACAATTTGGGTTATGTTTTATCTTCAGGTCTAGACTTGGATACTGTTGTTCAATCACCCTGCTCAGCCCAGCAATCATACATGACACACCCTCAAGCTAATTTGGTGTCTTCTGTGCCAATTCAGCCGGCCCAAGTGCAGCCCCAGCCGGCCCAAATACCAATCCAGTAGGCCCATCCATACTCGTCTTCACAAGCGTTCCAAACGATGGACTCTACAATAAATCAAATTGGAACATGGGGATACTAGGGCGTCCTACTCATCTAGCGAGAACACAGGTTGTATGCTCACTCTCTATTTAGCAATCCAAGCTGTATAAATCTGTATTTTTTGGCAACGGCCAACCAATTACGTGGACTCACAGGGTCATAGCCTTTTTGCATATACACCCATTAAACCCCTTCACCTTCATCATGTTCTTGTCACACCTAATATAATTAAAAATTTGATTTCGGTTCGACAATTCACTCGTGACAATAATGTGTCTGTTGATTTTGATGCTTATGGATTCTCTGTGAAGGATTACCAGACCCGCCGGCTTCTTCTCCGCTGTGATAGTTACTGTGGTGATCTCATTCACTCCCTGTCACTCATCAAACCATTCCTCTACCACAACCTTTGCTTTGCTTTCATTAAGCCCCACCACGTGGCACAGACGCCTTGGACACCCGAGTGAAGATGTGCTTCGTCGTTTAGAGTCTTCTCGTTTTATTTCATATAATAAAACAAAGTTGCCCGCTTTGTGTCATGCTTGTCAATTAGGCAAACACACTAGGCTTCCTTTTTACAGTTCTGAGTCGAATGTTGGGTCTGTATTTGATATTATTCACTCTGATTTGTGGACATCCCCCATCTCAAGTGAAAGTGGCATTAAATATTATGCTATTTTTTTGATCACTTCTCGCATTATGTTTGGGTGTATCCTTTGCTTCATAAATCTGACTTGTTCGATACCTTTTGTTTTTTTTTTTTTTTTTACTTTTCCGCGATAGTCAATAACAATTTAATGTTGATATTAAGGCTTTGCTATCGTGACTTGGAGGTGAGTATGATTAATACCCGGCCTTTCACAACTTTTTCTCCAAAATGGCATGAAATTTCGGTTTTCTTGTCCAAAACTCTCAACAAAATGGGAAATCGGACGTCATGCTACGCACCCTTATACAACACTTACCCGCACCTTACTGTTTCAAGCACACATACCTCCATCATATTGGGTGGAAGCCCTAAACATGGCCGCTCACCTTTTAAATATCCTTCCATCCACTGCCATCAATAATGAGATACCGTTCACTAAGCTTCATAACAAACCACCCACATATGATCATTTGCGAGTGTTTGGATGCCTTTGTTATCCACACATTTCCTTTGATCATATAAACCTTAAACCTGGTTTCCACAGCATCGCGCGCTGTTTCTTGGTTACCCGGCCTCTACATCGATGATGGTACAGTTGCTTGACCTTTCAACCAACAAAATCATAATCTCCCGACATGTCATCTTTGATGAAGACCAATTCCCTTTTGGGTCCATGACGCCCGACACACCCCCATCCTACGATTTCTTGCTACCCCCTCACAACACCCATACGTCCCAAACTACTCATCCTAACAATCACCAATTACCTCCCCCAACTGCCTGGCCTCCATCTCCTATCACCACGAGCCCTACCCATAGCCTCAAGCCCAACCGCAAATCCACACCACCCCCTTACCCCTCGTACTCCAGCAACCCACCAACAAATTCCGCGTCCCTCTTATCTTCATCCTCACGAGCCCACTCACCAAGTTCCCCTCAACACCGAATACCCATATCACCTCACCTGCTGCTACTGCTCATATGGGAACGCCCCAACTACCAATACTCATCATATGGTCACCCGTGCAAAAGCCGGAATTTCAAAACCTCTTGCGCGTATGAATTGTCATGCCACCACTACTTCGCCTATTCCTCGCTCTCATTTACATGCTCTTCGTGACCCTAATTGGCATAAGGCTATGGTAGATGAATATAATGCTTTGATTTCTAACGGAACGTGGGCTCTTGTGCCTCGTCCAACTAATGTTAATATTGTTCGATCTATGTGGATTTCAAGTATAGTTTTAATGCAGATGCTCGTTGAGCAGGTATAGCTCAGAATTTGGTTGGCGAATGGTCGCAGTCAACAGCAGGGGATTGATTTTGATGAGACCTTTAGTCCGGTCGTCAAACTGGATATTTTCGTACTGTCTTTGTGAGTTTGCAAGTAGACACGTTTAGCTATTATCAGCTTGATGTAAAGAATGCTTTTCTTCATGGCCAGTTATCTGAGACAGTCTACATGCATCAACCACCAGGGTTTGTTGATTCCGCCCACCCTGATTATGTTTGTCATTTGCAGCGTTCTTTGTATGGGCTTAAACAAGCTCCTCGGGCATGGTTTCAGCGGTTTGCTAGCTTTATTACACGTGTCGGTTTTCAGCATAGTAAAACCGATACGTCACTATTTGTTTATCACATGGGTTCGGATGTTGCTTATCTGCTCTTATATGTGGATGACATCATACTCACAGCGTTCGTCTACTGCTCTCTTACAGCGCATTTTACATTACTTCATAGTGAGTTTGCTATGACTGACCTTGGCTCTTTTAATTATTTCCTTGGTGTATCTGCACAGCGATCGAAGTCTGGATTGTTTTTGTCTCAGTCTAAATTTGTAGAGGAAATTCTTGAGTGCGCTCACATGCAACATTGTAACCCATGTAAGACCCCTGTGTACACTGAGTCCAAACTCGGTTCTGATGGTGACCCTGTCAGTGACCCTACTTTATATCGAAGCCTTGCAGGTGCCCTTCAGTATTTGACATTCACACGCCCAGATATATCTTATGCTGTGCAGCAGATCTGTCTTTACATGCATGATCCTCGTGATCCACATTTTACTGCTTTGAAGCGTATTTTGCGCTATGTTCGTGGGACTATTGACCATGGACTTCAGCTTTATGTCTCATCCACTAGTCAACTCACTGCTTATACAGATGCTGATTGGGCTGGTTGCCCTGTTACTCGTAGGTCTACCTCCGGGTATTGTGTGTTTCACATTGGTGTTATAACCTTGGTCTTGGTCTGCCATACGGCAGGATTCATTGTTCGTTTTCCCCCCCCCCTCCCTGTTCTAGTGCTGAGGCAGAATATCGAGGTGTTGCGAATGTTGTTGCTGAGACTGCGTGGATTCGGAATTTGTTGCTTGAACTTCACACTCCTCTCTTTACTGCTACTCTTGTCTATTGTGATAATGTGAGTGCTGTGTATCTGTCTACTAATCCTGTGCAGCATCAGCGTACTAAACACATCGAGATTGATATTCATTTTGTTCGAGAATATGTTGCTTCCGGTCAGGTTCATGTGCTTCATGTCCCTTCCAGATTTCAGTATGCAAGATATTTTTACTATGGGGTTCCACCACAGCTTATTTTTGAGTTTCGCTCCAGCTGACACGTCCGAGGATCTCCCCGCTCACTACTTGTGCCTTTCTTTCATAACTCTCCTCCCTGTCTCTTTGTCTTAGTCCTCTATTTTGAGGGGGAGTATTAGCCTTGTATAAATCAAGTCAACGTTCAACAATAAAAGTCAAGAGTCAATAATCATCATCCAAGTCAAGTCAAGACATTCATTAGTATTTATTAGTCATTAATTTGTATTGGGCTCAAGCCCATGGTAACGATTCTAGAATGTTCTCTTATATCCTATATATAGGATAGTTGTTATCAATTGAAGGCAAGCAAATCAATTAGCCTTCAATGGTGAATTATCATATTCTAATAGGTTTAAGATAATATCTCTTGTTATATTTTGATATAATCTTAAATCTAGACAAATAAGAATCCGATTTCTTGTCCATACTCGAAAACTTGTCAATTAGATTCGATAATAACATCAATCATAGTTTGAATAATGATTTGATATATATTCAAAATCTTTCTTGACCCTCACGAACACTCTTTTAAAAGAAGACAAATATTTCATAGTGTGTTCCACTAATCCTAAGACTAGTTGTAAGTGTAAGGTTGATGAATAATGGCACAAGTTATTTTTACCTTTAAGATTTTATATATTTTGAGTGTGCTAAAAAAAACTATTTTGTTTTGTTAGGCATAGTATGCATAGTTTTTGACATTTTATTAGTATATGAATGATTTTCTAAACACACATCTTTTATAAAACACTATATGTTTATAAAAAGAATATAATTATGTGGTGTGTTTGAAACAATGCCAAGGAACAAGCAAAGTTTAAAAATACATTTTCTTTTACTTAATTACCAATGTATTAATATAATCTTTTATTTTGTTTAACCAACCCAAGGTCAAACACCGCAAGATGATGAAAAGATTTAGACATCTTGTTAAAAGAGAGTTGATGTGTTGGAAATATTTTAGTGATGGGTTTTAATATATGATCTTAAGACATTAATTTTCCACACACTTGACAAACTATTAAACTCCCATTCCTAAGTGGGTTACTACACTCAAAATGATCTATAAGATGTTTATGTAACACTTGTAAATATAATGATCTATGCCTATATGCAATGCACAAACAATTTTGCAACTTAACGCAAAAAATCTAGCGTAATTCCTATTAGGCATAATCTAAAACTTAGTTACTTACAAATAGCATACATGACCACATGTGTTTATATATATAATTGGATCAAGTACAAAATTGTAATGATTACTTATTATATCTATTAAACCAAGTTGACAACAAAGTAAACACACATATCATCTGCATACACATAAGGATTATTCGTCGTTGTTTGTGTATTAGTTAAGATGTTATACTTAGTTTATTTGATTTGGAAAAAAAATAGTTTCCTCCCATTTTAACAAAATTAAATTAAAAAGGGGAATCAATTATTTTGAAGGATAAATAACTATTTTTCAAAAGATTTATATCAATTAGAAATGTCTTACTCAAAGGGAAAATGTTTAAATACAAGTTTTACGTTAAAACGAAACACAAAGTTTTGACCACTATATAGTATTTTGCATTTCTGACTTACTTAAGTTTAGAATGAAGACTGGAGAGTATTTTTTAAATGAAAAGTAAGACTCAATTATCTTCGAATGGGGGGTGACACGCTTCTAGGACTTACGGTTATTTTATGATTTTTTTGAAGTTTTCAAAATTCTGCTGAAAAATACAGACGGACCCCCCATAAAGGTGACGGCACCCTCCCAGAGATATATTTGAGGCCGCCTAACATTTATGGGACGCCACCCAAAGACCCCAAAGCTCGTTTTTTTGTTTAAAAATATTTTGTGACTTACTGTCGAACAAAGGGACTTTTAAAAAGTTCGTTCCAGCACATTTAAAACACGGTTTTAGACTCATTTTTACTCTTCACGATTTAGAAAACATAAATTGTGCAACTTCCAGTTTTTTGAGACAATTTTCCTTCAAGCTAGTATACAAAAGTATATTTATAAAAATTAGTACGAATCAAACAATCAAAACACTTTTCATATTTAATCCCATTCATGGGTAATTTGATACATGGATCGTACTCTATTTTAAAAACCATTTGTTTTGAAAACTAGAGCGACCTGGCTCTGATACCAATTATGGAAACCATAGAGGATGGGGGGTGAATACCCATTAAAAAAACTTTAAGATCAAGGATTACATCACTCTTCTACCGGCGGTCCCATATATATATGGGGGCCGCCAAGTATATCAGGGGGCCGGCCTGGTGGATTATGGGGACCGCCTCCAGAAGAGGTTTTTGGACTAGATCTTTTGTATCAAATCACCAATCAAGTTTGACGCAATATGAGAAGTGTCGATCATAGGTTTTGTTGGGATTTACAGATTTGGTGAGACAAAAGAACAAAAGAATGAAACAAGAAGAACTAATTTAGCATTATGGGATTTTAGAAGACTTGAAGTCAAACAGTAGTTATCTTCTCATTCAATGCAGTCAAACAGCGATTAATGCTGATTGGAGATTAATTACAACTTGAAGATTAATGCTGATTTAGTTTCCTAATTATTTAGTCAACCATATTAAATACATTGACTAAGTATTTAATACAATTATTGACTGGAATTAATTTTCTTTGTAAGTCTTATGGTCTCTCTCTATATAAAGAGATCATAGACACATAGTTTTATATATCCAGATATATAGAGCTCTCCCAATGAGAGTCTAGTAAACGTGTGTGTGTGTACACAGTAGTTAGTTAGTTAATAGTTATTTAGTTAATAGTTAGTTAGTAGTCTCAAAGTATAGATTTAGGGCAAGATGGAAACGTATGATAATAAAACCTTGTTTGATAATATATTGTTCTTATTATTCCGCTGTGCATATTTATATTATATGTAAAACATATCCTAGGTGGGCTTAAAACATCTCCACAGTTGGTATCAGAGCCTGGTGGCTCGTGATATCTAGGATATACAAGGTTTATGGAGTCGATTCTATGGAGGACGTATTGTTCATGGTGCTTATTCGTCCATACAAGTTCAAGATTGATGATGTTAGTACGTGTTTATGCTGCCAATACTTCATTGCTACTGCCTAATTTTATTAAATGCTACTGCTTCGTGTATTAGTACTGGTTGGTTTTAAAAAGAAGATATACTGTTGGTTCGTGTGTTATACTTGCTAATATCTAAATGCACGTTTGTACTGCTAGCTTTATGCGATAACGAATAACACACAGCTTGGTTCTCGGATGGGACAAAGATTCAATTAAATTGAAAAAGGCTGTTTTTGGATTTATTGAGCTGTGATACGGAAGACGGAATGATTTCACTTATTTGATGTTGTAGTTGAGTTTCACAGGTGCGCGTTCTTATCATATCTTAAAGTGGGTGGTTACACTTTAAAGATAACTTGTTCTTTTATATGGTGTTGACGAAGACTTGAGAATTTCTAGGCAATGTGTGATTTTTCTTATGATGCTCTATGCACACATTGGCTATCACTTAAAGGAGTTATGTTGTAGTGCTCAGTGTCTCATTTATTAAGATAAATAAGGATTCTTTCAATAGGTTGCGGTCTACTTATACTTCTTGGTTCAGTATAAGTTTGTAGTCACGTGGATAAACAAGACATAAGACACAAGTTTGGGATATTCAACTTCTTCATCAAATTCGTAATACTCAGTTTTCTTCATCAGTAATCACTACAAAAAGCCTACAGAATTGAAGATGTTCATGCACAGTTTCAGGGGAAGGTCATTACTACTGCTAGTCATTATTAATACTGCTAGTTTAAAATTTCTACTGCTTGAGTTCATTATTTGTGTTGAACTTCATAGGGGGTAATTTGAGTCAGTGGAAAGCTTGGATTAAAAGTTTTGATATATGATTTGAGGTTGTAAAGATCAAAGTTGCTTATATGTTCCCTATTGGATGAAGACAAAAAGGGGAAGATGATTATATGATTAGCAACTTATAGATCCTGTGGTGGCATGGAATGGAGATTGATAACTTAATGGAAGTTCTTAAAGTTAAGGAAAGCAGTTTTACAAAGCAAGTTTGTTTATTCGGACAGATTCCATGATCTCAACTTCAGGGGAAGTTCGTGCAAGAATTTGTTTGTTTTGTCTCATCAAATCGGGGCAAGATTGTTGGGATTTTACAGGATTTAATGTAGACAAATGAACATAGAATGGAAACATGGAAGAGAAATAATTTAGCATTATGAGATTTTAGAAGACTTGAGTCAAACAGTAGTTGATCTTCTCATTCAATGCTGTCAAAACAACGATTAATGCTGATTGGAGATTAATTACAACCTTGAAGGATTAATGTGATTTAGTTTCCTAAGTGGACGGAGTTGGTGCCATACTCACCGAGGTGAGTTCCACCGCGCGCGACTGCCACTCCGGTGGTAAAACTCACTCGGTGAGTCAAAAGTGTGAGGTGAAGTTCGGTCAGAATTTTTGGTTCAATATGTCATAGATACTCACCGATTTGTTGTGAGTTTTATTAAAATGTGGGCCCCTTTCCCCCCGTGATTTATATATCCGTTGTATAATAACAATTCTTTTTTTAAATAATAACCCTACTTTTTACTTTTATATACCCACTACTTTACCTTATTATGCCACAAACTCTTTCATTTTTATACAAAACTTTCCTTTTATATCACTTCTCATCATTTCTCATTTACGCAATTGAATTCGTATACGTTTTATGGGGCATAGATTTGTAACAGATACGGAAAGAAGAAGAAGAAGGTACTAGCGTAAGAAGGGACTTTTATTAAACGAGCTGATTTTGCAAGTTTATTTTGAATAGACGCCCGAGCAAACGCGATTGCTTTCTTCGGTGTTGCTGGGTCGAACAACGACATCAACGTTTTATATCAATCACCTTTATTTAACGATCTCAAAACCGGACGAAGCACACTGATGCCTTTTTGTGGCTAACGGCGTAAATTATCCAAGTGGTAGACTATCTGTTGTGGGATATACCGGAATTGCGCACTCGTTAAGAGGCATGGTTGTACGGGATATATTTAAGGGGTCGACGGCCTATTTAAGGACCGCCCCGACAGACAGCACTGTTTTAGTCTTTTTGTAGGTAGACCAAATTGTCTGTGTGAAGTGACACTTGTTATGGAGGGGGGAAAAATAGCCATTTTTTGAATTTTGAAATAATTACCCATTACAATTTCTTTATAATGTAAAAATAATTTTATCTTAAATTGGATTTTTGAAAATTGTCTTTGTCCACTATTTATAAAAATGTTAAGTTTAAGACAAAAACTTATTTCTTTGATCATCCTACAAGTTTAATGTTGTTTGTACATACCTTATGTGATTTACGTCGGGTGCAAACAAATGTCGGTGTTAATGTAGACTTGAAACGTCGAGAGATGTATTGATGTAGACTTGAGACATCGTGAGATGTAAATGCATGTATGCATTGATGATTTGTGATTACGAGTAACTAGCGCACTTTACGTTACATATTACAGGTCGCATGTTTGTCATCACCAAAACATAAATAGATCGTATAGATTAAATATCGTAATATTTGCACTAACAACTGGTTTTGCCGGTTGAGTTTTTGGTTGTGGTGTAGGTTCATCGTCTTCATCATCGCTATCGAAGTTGATAGGGTTTTTGGATTTGTTTTGTTGATCATCTGGGTTATCCGGTAGATTATAGGATTTATCACTTATTGTGAATACAGCATTCACATGCTCATTACGA
The DNA here is from genome assembly GCA_026074375.1 of Tanacetum coccineum. Classification (NCBI taxonomy): domain Eukaryota; kingdom Viridiplantae; phylum Streptophyta; class Magnoliopsida; order Asterales; family Asteraceae; genus Tanacetum; species Tanacetum coccineum. The sequence continues at coordinate 14,129 of BQNB010101055.1, read as the reverse complement.
GCTTGCGGTGGTTGGTAAGCTTTGCTACCTCATGGGTTTGGTTGAGTGTTACTTGGAAGAGATCCAGAAAGTCAACCAGATTGCTTGTCAGCGAGTCTGTCGAACTTATTTTCGAGGTTTTGGATTGAAGCTTGATGATTTTTGGCTACTGTTTCGAGTTGAGTTTTGAGGTCCATGAATGATTCTTTGACAAATGCGTTGGTTAATTGTTGAGCCTTCATGAAATCGTTGAATTGTTTCTGAAGATCGTAAGGTTTATCATCGGTATTGGATCTGTAGTTGTCTCGGTTGTAATCATTCCGTCCGCTTGAACGCCAATTATCGCGATTCGAGTCTCGGTCGCGGTAATCATTGTAAAAACGAGTCTTACAGAAAGTTTGCATGAATTTAGCTTCTTCTTCACGGGACATAGGTATGTCATCATCGTCAAGATTGGATGTTGGTTGTTTAGCATGTGATTGAAGTTCTTTGTACTGAGCATCCATTTTTATAGTCATGGCATCTATTCGGGCCATAATTTTGTCAGTATCAGAATTACTGCTACCTTCATCGGCCTAAGCAACAGTTTTCTTAAGAGATGATTTGGTTTTTTGATTTTTAGCCCAATCGAGCTTGAGTAAGACTTTATCTTCGAGAAGCTGATAAGCTTGATTTGGTGTTTTATAGAGAAAAATACCACCAGCTGCGGCATTTAAAACTTCTTGGGTTATTTCGCTGAGACCATGATAAAAGATTTTGATAATATTGCCTTTGGAAAGGTTATGACCATGGCAGTTTCAGAGCATTTCCTTCATACGAAGCCAAGCATCAGTTAAAGATTCGTTTTCATGTTGAGAAAAGGCACGGATTTCTCTAAGGAGTCAGTCAAAAAGAGCTGGGGGAAATAATCGGCTAATGAAAGCAGTTTGAAGTTCATCCCATGTTTTGATAGATCCTTCGTTGAGTTCGTCCAGCCATGTTATTGCTTCTCCAGTGAGTGATAGGGGAAACATCATCAGGCGGACAGCTTCATTTTCGGTATCTCTGTATTTAAACATATCGCAAATTCTTAGGAATTCATGAATGTGTTTATGAGGATCAGTTTTGGTTCTGCCATCAAATTGGTTTCCTTTGACGGGAGTCAAATGGTTACCTATAATAGCAAATTCGTGTGCGGTTTCAGGAATGGTGATTGCGGAACCGGGAGTCGGAGCGACAACACGGTCGGCAGCCCACATGGGTTCATCATCCCTTAGATCGTAATTTCGAAGAATATCAAAAAAGTGACGGAAGTAATTGATGTTGAGAATTGACGGATAGACAATTCTCGAGGGTTGAGGTGGATTGTTTCTTTGATCGAATGGAACTCTTCTATTTTGTTGACGAAGTCTTCGATTCAGAGTGCGTTCAGGTTCAGGTAAAGGTTCAACAAGTTCATAATTGGAAGCACGTATATGCATCTAAAAGAGAAATTGTTTAGAAAACTGTACGGCAATTTTTTAAAAAGAGGGGGAGTTAAAGTAATTTTCCAGAGTTGAATACAGAATAGCTTAAAAATCCTCGGCAACGGCGCCAAAAACTTTGATGTGTTTCAAAAGCTTTAAATTTATAATGACTGTACGTGTTAAATTATTATAGGTTTCATTATAATCATGTATTTAAGTACGTGCAGAATGAAATCAGTATTAAGAAAGATTATGGTATTGAAATGAGACAGAATATGATAGGATAAATACAGCTCACAAGCTTCAGTATTCCCAGAGTTGACCAGCCTAGAAAGGATTTTAGGACGAGTTCAGGTACCCCTAGTTAATCTTGTAGATAATATTAATCAGTATATAGAGGATACTCAGACTTGAGTTTTAAATTGACCTTAGGGTTTTATGCATGAGGTGCCTAAATGGATTGTAATTATGTATAACATGTTAAGAATGCCTTAAAGTAGAAAAGCATGACTAGATAAGCTTAAATAGCAGAATGATGGATATAGCCGGTGTAGATAAAAAACCAGAAATCGTTATAGTATATGATTATTATGGCAGGATTGGTAGTGAAATAGTCGCCCAGTAAGCAAAACAGAGTTAGAATGCACAAGGTTAAGTGCATTATTAGACCATGCTTAGTATCTCGGTATATGATAAGAACCAGAAATCATGCGTAGTATATGTTCAGACAATTAAATGATAGAAATAAGTAGTACGAATCATGAGTAGAACCAAAATATCATATATAGAATATCATGTTAATTGCACGAGATGCCAGAATTAGACATAACTTGTATAATATGCTTTGATCAGCAGACATGTTATCGCACCACTATGCGATTAGTAGCAAGAATGCATAAATATAAGTGATAGATTAGAGCACAGATTAAACATGATTTCAGAACATGATTCTGGTTGTTGGTTTTATTAATGAAATCAAGGTAGAATACGGTTGGCAATTGAGTCATGTGTTAAGTGATGCGAGTATTATCATGTCTGGCCAACGTAATAAATAATAGTCAATTCATTTAAAGTGGATTTATTGGGATCATAGGATGTCTCGAAGAATTTCTAGAACAATAAGAGTAGATGAGACTGAATTTAGAGAGATAGAATGATGCTTTAGTTAGAAATAGAATAAGCAATGTGTGATCGAATAGGACAATCATAAGTTTTATCAGTCTCAATGTCCAGTTTCAGTAACTAAGATTTTAGTATTCTGAAGTTCAGAAATAAGAATAACCCCCATACTGAAACCTTACGGAATCAAAAATGGTTTAGAAAAGCCCTTTACCATTAGAAATAGGGTATCCGACGTGTAGTAAATTCTAAAAGTCTTGTTTCAGACTCATAATATGTACTATCAAGTAAGTTTTAGAAGAGTTTATGGCAAGAATTATGGCAAAAAGAAACTGTCAGAATAACATGGCTAAATGAAATTAATATGTACTAGTCTAAGTGAGGGGGAGCACTTAAATAGGATATGAATTTCAAACCATATAGTCACCGCAGTTAGTTCGTGGAGACATGAAACGGATTAAGTGAGGGGGGTTTGTTTACACCTTAATTTTTATAAATTTTATATAAAGACTTTTATATTGATATTAGAAATTAGAAAAGTTTTATTAATAGTATCTTGTGGAAATAAGGACTCAGTTAGCAAAATAGTTAACGAAAAGGACTAACGGTGCAAAGGATTTAACGACAGAGACTAATGACCGTTAAGATGTAAAATTACCAATATACCCTTAATAACTTATAAGCTTAATATTCCAGGGTTTCACCTAAGAAATCCATGTGTCTATGAATGGGTCCATACGTGTTTTTACACAAGGGTTTTAGGAGAGAAACTAAGCTAATCAACTCCATTTGTGCTAGAACAATTCCAAGAAGGATTAAAGGACTATCGAGAACAAGAGGATGATTGTTAATGTTATGAAGATATCATAGAAGAATTCAAGTTATTAAATTAAGTTCTAGTAACCTCATTCCAATCAAGGTACGATCAAAATTATTAGTTCAAAAAAAGAATTTGTATGTTTAATTAAGGGTTTATGCTAATTTGAGGTTCTATGTAATGTTAGCCTTGAATTATGATGAAAATATGGATTAGTTAATCATGTAATATTAGAATTATGTCAAGAATTAAGTTGTTAAATCATGGTTAAAAAAATTAGAGGAATTCATGTTTTGTTTTGAAGTTATTAATGTTTATGCTTAATTAAGCGGTGTTTGACTAGAGCTTAATGTGGTGTCTTATCAAGTAACTTTGGCTTAGGGCCTAAAAAATAATGATATAAATATGTCCAATAAGCTGTGATATAAGTTTGCTAAAGTTTGAAATAGCTTATTATGGGTTTTGGGTCGTTTTGGTGATGACCCAAATTAGGACAACAAGGTTTGCAAAAAATTATGCTCACTTTGGAAAAATCATAGAAAAATTAAGCGTAGCTCGTGGGAGAGTACCTTAATTTTTGGAATGGTAAAGAGCGTCTACCATCCAACAAAATTGTTCCAGGTCTAACTCCAAGGATTAAGTAGTGTCAAAAATAGAAAAGTGCAGTAGGCTTGAGAATTTCTCCAAAAGGCATTTTTTGTTAAAAAAGGCGTTTAACGATGAATTAGAACCTTTTGTGGTTATGTTAAGTTATATAGACCCAATACATGTTAATATAGGTTAGTAAGTTCTTAATTAATAATATATGGTTATCGATGATTAGGGCTCGCGGAAAGTTTACGAAAGCAAAAGCAAGGCTTTGAGGTGAGTTAACTGGGATTAGCTTCTGTTATTAGATTAGACATGATGTTGTATAGTAATCATTTGTTTAGCTTTTGGTTGTAGCCAAAGGTTATTGTCATGTTTTTTAAGACTCGGGACATAGCTGAGTATGGCTTATCATGTCATGATTCAAATTTAGCCAAAAACAAAGTCAAGTGTAAGATGCTTTCACAGGGAGCATCATTATCATTTTCTAGGATGGTCACGAGGAGCTTCGAATATCATGGTTTTGGATGCTCATAGGGAGATCATATCATTGTTAGTGAATTGCTAACGAGGAGCATCCACATCATGTTTAGGTATGCTCATAATGGAGCAACTGTTATCTGTATATGATGCTCACAGAAGCTCATTTCAAATCTTATGGTGCCCAGAATGCACAATAATCATTAGCGTGTCCAAAAAGTGCACGATATAAAATTCTCATAACAGCATCATAAGTGGGCTGAACCATTCTTGTCATTAAGACTCCTAAGTGGATGACCATAACGTCATAAGTGGTTGTCCATAGCTTCCTAGTAGGAATTTGACCAAAGCATCGCCTAAGTAGATGACCCAAGGAAAAAAACTAGCACTGATGATTAAATTTAGCGCCCCAGGAAGAGTTATCGTTGGCTAGGGACAAATGTCATGTATACAGACGATGAATATCGTCTAATCATGTGTCTAAAAAATTATACACGTTCATGATACAAGTACATGACGACTACAAGTCATACGTAATATAGGATCATCTATTTATAGAATCTGTTTTAGAATTGCAAGTATTACTCAGATTTCTGTTATCTCACTAAATTGCAAGGACTTACAGTTCTCAGTTTATGTTTTATGTAGGTATTTGGAAGATAAGTTGGGGGCTCGTAGATGGTAACTAGGAGTGCAATAGGGAAGAATGATTTTTTAGGGTTACGCTCGGTTTAGGGTGTACGAGCGACTCTTTCTTTGCATTTTGGTATTATTGAACGCACTTTATGTTTTCAGAGTTTAAAAAGTGTCAAGTCAAAGTACATGCTTCAATTTAATAGTTTAGTAGGTCTTCGATCATGTTTTGTATGTACATGGGTCATCTAAGAGCGTTTGGCCAACTCCTAAAAAAACCGTTTTGCACAGTTTCAAAGTTTGGTAAAAGCTCTACATATGTTTATTAATGTATTTATATTAGTTTTGCAAAGTTTCATGCCATTTCAATTAGGGCAAGTATGATTTCTGAAAATGATTCTAAAAAGAAAGTTGCAAGAAATTAGGCAAAACTGGTTGGACCTTAGCCGCCGGCCGTAAGAGGCTCTGAGGCTCCCAGCCGCCGACCAAGGTTTGTTGGCTGTCGACCGAGTTAGCCAGCCACCGGCCAAAGGCCTTGATGTATTTCAAAAGCTTTAAAGTTATAATGACTGAAAATACCAATTTTATTATAGGGAAACACACGGGTAAAAGTATAACTCACGTATATAGTATAATCTTTTTAGGTAAGACCAGTCCACATGGATTTGAGTAGTATTCTAATAATCAGAAAAACAGACTTTAACAATTTTGTAAATAACTTTTTTACCAGTAATAATAAGATACTTAGCGAATAGTTGAAAAATTAATTCATAAGTGTCTGCGAAATGATTAAGCTCGAAGATTGGAACCTACTAATTATAAAAAAGGATTTCTCGTCAGAAAACGTTTTCACAAATTAACTTGATTAAATCAAGACTTATATTTAGTAGACTAGACCAAATGTGTCACTCAAATAGTTTAGTTACTTATTATACCAAAACTTATTTTGTTCATCAATTTACGAAAGTGGATTTCTCGACACAAACGATAAAGATCATAGACAAATCTTTAAAATCACATAGATCATAACGGGTCTTTCGACCTATACCAATATGATTATATAATCTAAGATTGATAAGCAAAAACTAATAAGATAAGACATAATAGGATTGCAACATAAGCTTGAGATTAAAAAGATCACGATCATACCAAACACTTATTCATTATCATAACGTCACTGAGTAGTCATGAGAGATTTAGCCTCTCATGGCTATGAGGTTCATAACATAAGATGATTCAACATGAATTTCCATTATTCCAATATACTATATGATATTCTACTTCATTCTTGATCATTTGATCTCGAATCTTTAAAAGGGTGTGGTGTTTATGCTTGGTGGATGTGGGGAGTGGTGTGTGAGATTGTTGTATGAAAGGATGAAGAAGGATGAATGAGTGAATGATTATTGGATGATTGGATGCTTAAAATGTATGGAATTTGTTCTCTATTTATAGGCTGAGTGAGGGGTAAAAGTGCGGCGCACACAGATATTTGTGCGGCGTACTTAGTGATTAAATGTGTGGGTAATAAATGCTTAGTGGAGAAGTGTGGCGCACAAGATAATTTGTGCAGCGTACTTAGGGTGTTAATGCAGTAGCATTCAATTCTTCATTTAATTCTTCGTAGTTTGATAGAAAGTGCGGCGCACACTGGTAAAGTACGGCGCACATGCAGACTTTTCAGCTTGAGATATTCTTTTCTTGTATCTTGATTTCCAATATGTGTAAACACTTGAGCTTTGTTCCTTTTTATCTTGAGATGTCTTCAAGTGAACCTGCAAGCAATTCATGCTAGTAAGTATCAAAAGTTCACGAGAAATGATTAAATATATACAAATAACGCCACCTAAAACATGTATAATTTGGGCGTTATTAGGCGAGCTCAAAGAAGAGGTCTACGTTTCCCAACCAGAAGGATTTGTTGATTAGGACAACCCATCGCATGTGTACAAGCTCAAAAAGACCCTCTACGGTCTCAAACAAGCACCACGTGCATGGTACGACATGTTGTCAAGCTTCCTAATCTCACAACATTTCTCCAAAGGTGCAGTTGATCCAACACTCTTCACATGGCAAGCTGGGAACGACTTATTACTAGTACAAATTTATGTTGACGATATAATATTTGCGTCCAATAATACCGCCATGTGTAATGAGTTTGCTAATCAGATGACCATTAAGTTCAAAATGTCAATGATGGGGCAGATGTCATTCTTTTTAGGATTACAAATTTCTCAAAGTCCCAGAGGCATCTTTATAAACCAATCTAAATATGCTTCTAAAATTATTAAAAAATATGGTATGATGTCTAGTGATTCTATAGACACACCTATGGTAGAAAAGAGTAAACTGGATGAAGATCTACAGGGGAAACCCGTGTATGCTACACTTTACTGTGGCATGATTGGATCCCTTATGTATCTTACATCCAGCAGACCTGACCTTATTTATGCAGTCTGCTTATGTGCCTGGTATCTGGCAAAGCCTAGCGAAAAGCACTTAAATGCGGTTAAACAGATCTTTCGATACCTAAAGGGAACCATTAACATGGGTCTCTAGGACTCGAAGGACACCGATATGTAACTTACAGCATATGCAGATGTCGACCACATAGGGTGTTAGGACACTATACGCGGTACATCAGGAAGTGCTCAATTCTTAGGTGATAAACTTGTTAGTTGGTCTTCAAAGAAGCAAAAGTGCACTGCCATCTCAAGTACAGAGGCTGAATATATTGCTTTATCTGGGTGTTGTGCTCAAATCCTATGGATAAGTTCACAGCTAACAGATTATGGCTTTTGATTTAATAAGATTCCTCTGTACTGCGACAACAAGAGTGCGATTGCTCTATGTTGCAACAATGTTCAACACTCACGAGCCAAGCACATCGATGTTCGCTACCATTTTATAAAAGAGCAAGTGGAGAATGGAATCGTGGAGCTATACTTTGTCCGGACTGAATACCAACTGGCTGACATCTTTACCAAACATTTGCCAAGAGAAAGATTCAATTTCTTAATCGAAAAGATCGGTATGAGAAGCATGTCTCTGGAAACGTTGAAACATCTAACAAATGATACGAATGAGTGATGGTGGTAACTCATATCCTGTATCATATGTACAAAAGAAAAACATAAAAACACAAAAATATTTTTCTTTTATATAAATGTTTTTCAAAAAGAAAATAAAAAATTAAAGAATCAGTAAAATATAAAAATATGTATCTCTAGCATGTCTTCTGAAAATCGATAACATTTACGGCCTTAGAAATGTCATTTAATAATGATACGAGGCTGTAAATGAAGTTCGAGCAGAATTTTCAAAAGCTTTCAAAACATGCCAAAATGGCTTGCTATTATTTCAGATAGCAACCCGGTCATCATCTTAAAGGTAAGTATTTCAAAAAGAAAACTTGACCTCATAACGGGAATTTATTCTCGGGCATGGTCTACTTTATGACCATGCAAAGGCTTGTTATTACTTTGCATCACAACCCGTGCTTCCTATATTCCATAAGTGTACGTATCAGTCCGCTTATGTGACAAAATAAGAGAAATCTTATTTTTCATGGTGTTGGATTTTCAAAATAAACATTAATTCATCAGAAAATGATTTTTACGTACATTTGACCACTCAAACAACGACTATAGCTCTTTAAATAGAAAATGGGTCATTGTTTGAGGGGGAAAAATGTCAAATATCTTCTTCATAAAATCAGTTTTGTGATAAAGGAAAAGGTTTTAAACAATAATGGGTTAACAATTAAGGGGGGTTAATTAAGTTTAGTTTATGTGAGCCTTAACTGTTATGTGTTTATGCCTTTAGGGAGTATACGTGCAAATATAAGTTTCTAGGTATGCTTGTTAGAACATTAGGGACTAAATGTGCCATATGTTAAACTAAAAATGGTTATTAGATCTTATACATAAAAATGCATAAAATATTAAACTCGAGGGGGGAAAATGTCAAAAATGAAATTTGTTTTATAACACTTTCACCCACCCTGTTTTTCACACAAACAAACACACTTATCAAAAAAAATTCCCTCCCTCACCCTCATTCAAAATCGTCACCCTTCAATCCTTCATTTCCAGGTGTTATCATTCAAAAGGTATAACTAAAAACTTGTTCTTCACCCTCTAAACAACGTGTTTCTCAAGCGAATTAAGTTCTAATACGGATTTGATCTCGAAAACACAAAAATTCGAATTAGGATTCGTCAAAATCAAATATAATTAAAACCATAAATTGAATGAGGGGTTTTGTTAGTTTATGTGTGTAGAACACTCGGTTAAAACAGTTTCTTGATTGGTTAACATATGTTTATGATTTTGTTAATTCTTGTTTGTGAAAATTTGGGTTTTTGGGATTTAGTAAAATGTGTGTGTGGGTTTTGTGCTAGGACGTTAGTATTCTCATCCTTGAATGTGTTTGAGCCATAAAAGGTATTCCTTGTTTGTGGTTTCTGGTATGAATGTGTTGAAATGTTTAAACATGCTTGTTTTTTAATATTCTTGATGATCCTGTGGCTAATTGTTGTTATAACTGATCCTAAGTGTTATTCAACTGATATGTATGTTATTTAAACAAGTTTTGATGCTTAACATTTCATGATTGTGGTAATGTAAGTTTTAAAGTCAAGTTAACAACTGCCTTTAAGAGGCGAGTTAACAATTCCTTTCACGAGGCGAGTTAACAACTTAGCCTCACGAGGCGGTTTAACAGCCTCATTTAGGAGGAGAATTATCATCATGATTAGGAAGGCGAGTTAACAATTCTATGTAGGAGGTGATTTATCAGTCCTCTATAGGAGGCGATTTAACAACCCACTATAGGAGGCGATTTAACACTTCTTAATAGGAGGCGATTTAGCAATAACATTAAGAAATTTTAAGATTGAATTTTTCTGAAGGCAATTTTCAACTCAAGTTAGGTAGCTAATTAAAATTGGTTAATTATGCAATCTAATCAAGTTAAGTAGGATATATATCAAGGTTCAACAAGGATATCTGAACATGTCTTAGGTTACCTTATTCTCTACAAGTTAGTTTGAATAGGATTCCCAAAAACACTATTTTAGTTGTCTTAATGCCTTTCACATTATGCCCAATTAAGTTTCCCTTCGAATGATTAGATCTTATTTAATAATGCTAAATGCCTTAATGAGCCTAATCATTAGAATGATATCAAAACATGCATCAAGCTTAAGTATTCAACTATCAAAGGGCCTTATAATGTGTTATATATAAAATTGGTTATATATAAACTGTATTGGTCAAATCTCAGCAAAAACATGAATACCACTCAAGCTCAACAGAAAGCCCTTGATGATGCTCTTGTTACCCCTGTGGACCATCTTGAATTTAGGAAATGCAACATGAGACTCAAGACATACATCAAACCAAAAGAAGCTACATTTCAAGTCGTGATGGATGCTCTTGCTCTCACTCCCTTTTACCAAGCATTCCTAATCACTACAGAAGTTCCTGCCATTTATATGCAAGAATTTTGGGCTACAATTTTTGTTCATAAGTCATCCATCAGATTCACAATGAACGAGAAGAAATTCTCTCTCGATGTTAAAATTTTTAGAGAAATTTTCTAGATCTGTCCTAAAATTCCAAGACAAGAGTTTGAAGACCTCCCACTAGAACATGACATTCTCTCTTTCATCAGAGATCTTGGACATCACCTATCTCACTGATGTGAATGTTGACTACTTACATCAACCATGAAGAGAATTTGCTACCGTCATCAACAAGTGCTTAAGTTGCAAAGAAACTGGAATGGACAAGATTCATCTGTCTCGTGCTCAAATCCTCTGGGGAATGTTCTATAAGAAGAACATCGACTATGTGTATCTACTCTGGGAAGATCTTCTGTTCCAGATAGAAAACAAAGAAGCTAAGAAGACCAACAAGATGTCATACCCTAGATTCACAAAGATCATCATTGATTACTTCATGTCAAAGGATCAGTCTATTTCGAGGAGAAACAAGATGTTTTGACACACTACTCGAGATGATACCATGTTTACTTCTATGAGATGTATCTCCAGACATGAAGATACTCAAGTATATGGTACCATTCTCCCAAAAGAACTAACAAACCAATCAATGTTGGAATCCAAAGCTTACAAGACATACTACGCTTTTGCTTCTGGAGAAAAAACCCCAAAACCAAAGTACGTTCGAAATAAAACTGATTCTGACACATCACCCAAGCAGAAGCCTGTTTAAGCTACTAAAGGTACCAGACTCAAGACTAAAGCTAAGGTGGCTAAATCTGACAAGAAGAAGCAACCTGCAAAGATGCCAAAAGCCAAAGGATTAGATGTATTATCTAAGGTTGCATTAACTAAAGCTGAACAACTGAAGCTGACTGCCAAAAGAAGCAAGACACAATTCCATAGCTCTCACGCAAGTGGCTTAGGTGATAGAGTTGACAATCAGTCAAAGGTTCCTGATGAGCAACATCTCAAGACGACTGGTGCAGATGAAGGAACTGATGCTATACCATGGGTTCTCGATGTACCCAAATACAAATCTAAAAGTGAGAAAGAGTCTTGGGTAACAGTAAAGAAGAAGATGAAGATGATGAAAATAATTCTGAAGATAAAAGTGATGGTAATGATGATGATGGTAACCAAGAAGGTGATGACACGAATGACAATGATGAAGAGACTGATAGTGATAGTATTGAGTTAGACAGAATCAAGATTCCTGTTCTCAAACAGTCTAGCACTAAAACTATGAAGAAGAAAAAGAAGAAGAAAATATTGATGATGAAGAAACGATGGATGAAGAAGAAGATGATGAGGTCACTAAGGAGCTGTATGATGATGTAAATGTAAACTTTCTCACCAACAATCACACAGCTCAAATGTGTCTACAAAGAAGCACACCCAGGAAGAAGACAAGAGAAGACCAAGACCCAAACCCTAGCTTATTTGCTATAAAAGCTTTTGAAAGCCTTGAGGCAATAGTTAGTTTTTTTGAAGAGTTAGTTTTTAGTGTAATTTTCTTAAGTCAGCTTTTAAGTTTTAGTCCCAACTTTTAATGTACTTTTATGTTTGAAGATTAATGAAAATTCAAGTTTGGTTTTTTAATATTTAGTTCCTAAGTTACTGTACTTCTTTAATATCAATAAGCTCTTAAATAAGCTCTTTTTTAATCTATTCCCAAACTTTAATACAAGAATTTAAGAAAAATTAAAAAGGAAAAAGAAAAGTTACTGTTTGATCAAGCAAATGGATGAATGAGCAAAGATAGATGGCTCATTGGGTGCTTAGCATAGCTTATTTATAAGCTTGGGTAGGATTAGAGCTTATTTAGGTTGACTTCACTCCTGTTTTGAGCAAGGAGTTCAGGTATGCCTTTTTAATTTTTCAGCTTATTTTCACTGTTTGCTTAGTAGCTTATTAAAAATGCTTATTTCTCTTTGCTTTTTACTTCTTAGTGCTTATTATTGAATATTTAACATTTGTCTTCAAAAGTTTAAGCTTAATTCAGCTTTTGTAAGTTTTAAAATTCGTTTTTAAAACTTAAAGGGGTGTTTGGGTTAAGTCTAAAATGGGTCAAAAAGGGAATGTGATGGGTTGGGGTCATAAGGCTAACCTTGGCTT
>BQNB010101054.1:0-24563 GCA_026074375.1 Tanacetum coccineum | reverse complement strand
TAAGCATGTTTTTCAGGTCAATAAGGCACGAGGTGCGATGATACATTGGGAGTCAATAATTGAAGAGTCAACACTTAAGCTTTGGGGTCTTATTACACTTTGGGGACAATTGTTATAAACCGAAATCTTTATCTATTTTGTTGAACCATTTAAAGCCATGAGCTTATGTAACAAACAAGTATTTTGTTAATCCAATGTATCTTTTTCAAACGACACGTTAGTGGTCGTTCTCTGATCTTGTGCTATTGACCCAATAATGTAACGCCTTCGGATATTCAACATTCCGCTGCATACTCAGATTTGAGGGTGTTACAGAACAAGCCTCCCTGTCAATGAAGAAAATGCTCTGGTTCTTCATAATTCAGTGAAAATAGTTTATAGAAGAATGTATCAGATGATGAACCTCTTGTCAAGAAACTGAAGTTTTTAATTCCAACATCATCATCAATACCTTTGAAGTCAATCTTACATGAGCCTATCCAAAAGCATGAGGTTACCAAAATGACACTTAATCAATTCACTAAACATCTCACCAAGATCACTTCATTTATCTTCTCTCCTGCTCCTCTAAGAGAGCCAACTCCACCCAGAGATCCAACTCCTCCCAAAGACGAATCTAAATGGAAGGGTATTGCAACTGAGGAACCATTGAAGGACATCATGCCCTTTATGGAAGAAGGATGTTCAGTTCCCAAAATATTAAGCTTTAAGTCTTTTGTCATCCCAGAGGGGCGGCTGACTAATGAGGAGGTCATGGCTCAGGTTAAGGAGATGAAAAGATTAGATGATCTCAAGGTTGAGAAAGAGAAGTATGAGAAGTAATTGCAGAAAATCATAAACCCTGCTACAATCAAGGCTCAGGCTCAGAAGATGGCTAAGTATGAGGCCAAAAGGAAAAAAGATGTTAGATGAATACAATCATTAGATCTCTCATATGGTTGATCAGCTGCCAATCACAAAGATCATCTACAGAGTAAACTCTTCCAAGGAAGCTTCTATGAGGATCATCAGAGGCAATGACCCACTGAACCTCACTGTTTATGACAAGTTCAGATTAAAGACACTAGGGTGAATGGCTCGAAGTACACGCTCTGGCATCCAAGTCAAAAGGCAAGTCAAATGATTTACTACTTCAAAGCCTCAAAGCCAAATTCGAGTGGGTCCTAACTCAAGAAAAGAAGCTAGCGTTCTACCTCCACTAGAACTATCAACCTTTGGAATCTTAGTAGATGGCAGGAAAAGGAAAAAAAACCTCAGAGATCCTACAGGAAGTGTTTGTCAAAGAAAATATAGTGGTTGATGGGATGCAGAGGAATTTAATTCCTCCCTCAGGCATTGAAGGATCAAGAGGTCGAGTCATCAGAGAACCTGAATCAGGAATCTTCTATTACAATGGTAATTTTGACTTAGTATATCAGAGAGAAGAAGAATTCCACTAGCCACTACTACTCAGCTGATCAGACTACAGGGTGTGATTCAAAGAGGTACTCCAGAGGCTGAAGAAATGTTCAAGAAAATGGAGATGGCAATAGAGGCTAGAAATGATGTGAATTAGGTTAGGAAAATTATACAAGATAACTTAGACGGCTTGGGCCAAGACATGTAATGAATTAATAGTTATTTATGTCCTTTCCTTTGTTAAATTAATTGTAAGAAGAAGCTATGTATCACTTACTTTAATTTTTTACTTAGCTTAATTTATATTCAAATAGGGGGAGATTGTTGGGCCGATTCAGAGCCCAATGATTTGTGCCTAGATTTAAACATAAATTAGGCTAAGTATTGAAAGACCTGCTGATAGACATCAGCGGGTATTGAAGGACTCGCTAAGTGCAAAGCCTCAGCGAGCAACCTCAGACGTATTCATGTCAAAGACATCGTTAAGGAAGTCGAAGATCACTTGAAGACATACTCATCAGCTGTGATAGATATCAGCTGGTATGTAGAGGGAATACGCTGTGGTTCTAAGGAGAGTCAGAGGTGGCAATACTCTGACTATCCTGTTACCCTTTGAAGAAGAACAAACTGAACTCAAGCTTTTCTCTAAGCTAGGTTTAGGCAGGAAACTCAGTAAAGCTTTAAGGCAAGACAAAAGGTTGTTTGAGTTAAAGCCTGTACCAAGTACGAAGTTGGTAAAAGTAGTGAACAGTTGGCAGAATTGTTCACTAAAGTATGGGCGGGTAGTTACCAAGAATGGACGTGCATTATATACCTCGTACGTCCTCAAGTAGATTCTTGACACATTGCAACTACCCCCACTAAGGACGCAATCTCGTATTAGTATAAATAGAGAATGTTGTAAGGAGTAAATGCTATCGCTTTTATTGTTGTATTTATTATAGGCATTTACTTCTTTGTCGAACTTATAATGTAGACCTCTGATCCACTTAGCTGGTCTATATAAGTTCGCTTGTAAACTTGATACTCTATCAAGTTTACTTGTTCAAATGGTAATCTTACATCGTCATTCAACTTGTACGATCCATAACACATTGTAATACTTTGATTCTTATCAATTAAGCATTACATGATTGAAAAGTTATTACTTGTGTTATTTACATTAGATAAGTGTTATATTCCATATAGACAAGTTTAATGCATAAAGAGGTAAACGGGTGACATTTTCTGTATTTGGTTACTCAGGAAGGGTGTGTATCTGACTCAACCATTTTCCTGGTTACCCAATACGTGTATCAAGTGATTTTTAACATAAGACTGTTGGGATTTAAATACCTAGGTAACTAGTTTAGCCATGAGTGTGCATCGGATAGGACCTAGTAATAGCATATGGTTAACACAAATAAAAGGTAAAAGAAACGCGTACCTTTTGTCAATATGATCAAGAAAACGAAACAAGCAACTAAAATAATTGCCTCTACGGTTGCTCACACAATCACGTCAACCGAATACGTTAAGTTGTCTAGACTTAACTTCACTAACAAAGCAACAATTGTACATTCTTGGATCAAAACCCTAATCAAACAACCTTTGTGATCTTGAACCAATTAAATTAGAATCATATTATCTACGACGATGACTTTGATTTTACACACTACTTAAGCATAAGTTCCACGTGACTCTTACAACATCTCTCTTAGCGAGTTTGACTGTCAGCCTTTTACGGGGCGTTCATGGAGTGCGAGTGCATGGCGGATTGTTAGAGACCTTGCGTATAGTATTGTCCGAGTGTTAAACTTGCAGACAACACAAAAGATAAAATAGACTACGGCGTTCCCAGTAATTGCTCAACTTATTGATCCCGCCCACTATTTGATCAAGAAAACGAAACAAGCAACTAAAATAATTGCCTCTACGGTTGCTCACACAATCACGTCAACCGAACACGTTAAGCTATGCTAGGCTTAACTTCACTAACTAACAACCTTTGTATTAATTCCGATTACCACGCAAACCCTTGACTTGTAACCGAATAAATAAAGAACCGAATTACCAAACAATCACTTGAACTAGTAACCGAAAACCACAAGCACCGAATTAGGGTTTATAAGCCCTAATCTAACCGAATACCAGATAACCGAATTCAAACAACCCGAAAAGCCTAGTTGGGGTTATTTAACTTCGAACCAAGAAAGCAACTAACACCTTGTGTTAAACCTCGTACGTCCAGTTTAGGAAGACAAAAGAAATCGAATTAAACCTTGTAGGTTTAATCGAATATGATGTATGCAAGTAAACCGAAAATCTAAACAACCCTTGTTATGGTTACTCGAACTCGGCTGTTAAAGAAGAACAAGTAAAGTGAATCAGAGATTGAGGTATTTAGTCTTGTGTCGCATGGAATGAATGAAGGGTGAGGAGTATTTATACTCATCAAACCTTAGACTAGATGAACTAGGAGACAAGTCCTAGTTTTATCACAATACCTCCTCTTTTCCTAGCTCTCCTTATCCCAAATCGATTCCTTAATCCTTATGGGATATTCTTATTTGTTTCCAGCTTTTAATACATCATAAGTTTATGTCTTAACTCGGTTTAGTCCTTGTGGTATTATTAAACGTGAAGTATTAAACGTATTCTCCGTGTATTAACGTGTGTGCCCCCAATAGGCTCACAAATATTCGTAATGTATTCGTGCTTTCGACTACCATAATCCAACAGCTCCCACTTGGGAGTCGGAGTAGCACATAACACTAATACCTATAATTGGCAAAGTCTAGCAACCCACACAATTATTTTTTCATTAGGAATATTATGAGATAAGAGTTTCAAAAACAATCTCAGTTATTAATGGTTATAAATTTCTTGCTTTATAATCATCCCTTTGTTACAGATACCGTTAAACCATGGATATGGATCCTAAGTCATTCCATATAGTTTAACATTATGTTTCTCGTTATAGAAATAATTCAGATATACCAAATGTAATCAAGAATCATCTTGCATTACCCTTTGGGAATGGCCATTCATTTATCTGATTAAATCTGGAGAGGGCCCAAACGGTAACTTTCTACACAATCAAGTGAGGAACAAATCCCTAATATTGACTACAATAGTTTTATGATCTGCTTCAACATACACTCCGACAAATTAGCTTTTATAACTACTACCCTTGTTTCAGGACAGCGTTTGGCTATAATCACAAAGTGATATCCACACATACAGAACTTGCTTGCATCTCAAGTCTAAGGATAATCTTTATCAACCATTTTCGACATTTTACTCATGACATGGATCCAAAAGTAAATGATCGAAAGTTGGGGTATCCAATATGCATCCCTTGTGAATACATATGAGTTTGGTGGGAACCAGCCATATATTCAAAGAATATAACCAACACTCACATTTGCCTTACATAACAATATTCCCATATTGTTAACCGACAATGGACATATTTAGAATGATAAATCATTCAAGGATTAAACATGCAAATATAGAATAACAGTTATTATATGAATGATAACAAATCCCAAGTATCTTTATTCATCAGAAATTAAAAACTGTCTTACAATTCCAAAATTATCCAAATACTAATCAAACACAGAGTTACATGAAACTACTGGCAACAATCCGATATTCCTAGTTAATTCGGAATGCTTAGGGAATGCCAAAGCCTTTGTGAAAGGGTCAGCTAAATTATCATCTGTGTCAATCTTTTCTATCCTCACATCACCCATCTTAATGGTCTCGCGAAGATAGTGAACTTTTGCGCGAAAATGTCTTGCACCTTTAGTGACTCCATCATCTTTCGCTATTGCTATGGCTCCAGTATTATCACAATACATACTTATGGGTTCTTCAATTGGGAACAATGCCAAGCCCAGAAATGAATTTTTGAATCCATACAGCCTCCTTCGATGCATCAAAAGCAGTGATATATTCAGCATCTGTATATGAATGAGGTTGCAAAAATACTTTGTTTTGTACTTTTTCAGTCAACAACACCTCCATTTAGAACGAACACATATCCAGTCTGTGACTTTAGGTTGTCAGCATCCGTTAGATATCCAGAATCAGTGTAGCAAGAAACTCTGAGCTCTCGTTCCATATTACCTCCATATACCAGAAACATATCCTTAGTATTGCGAAGATACTTAAGAATAATTTTAACAACAGTCTAGTATTCTTCACCCCGATTCTGTTGAAATTGGCTTGTCATGTTCTGTGCGAACGCAACATCAGGACGAGTACATCTCACAACATACATAATAGATCATATAGCTGAAGCGTAGGGAATATTTTGCATGCGCTCTTTCTCAGTAGGCGTTGAAGCACCTTGTGACTTACTCAATTTAAGCTTTTCTTGCATTGGGATCGTTTCACGTTTGGAATTTTCCATATAAAATCTTTTCAAGATTTTCTCAATGTAAGCACTTTGATTTAAACCAATTAACCGCTTTGACCTATCACGGTAGATCTTGATTCCAAGAATATATGCAGCATCCCCTAAATCTTTCATAGCAAAACTTCTTCCAAGATAGGATTTTACATCTTGTAACATTGGAATGTTGTTTCCCATGAGTAATATGTCATCGACATATAGAATTAGGATAGCGACATAACTCCCACTAGCTTTTAGGTATACACATGGCTCATCAGGATTTTGAGTGAAACCGAATTTCTTGATTTCATCATCAAATCGCTTATTCCATTGCCTTGATGCTTGCTTAAGTCCATAAATGGAACGCTTAAGTTTGCATACATGGTTAGGATATTTTGGATTCACAAAACCCTCAGGTTGCTCCATATAGACTTCTTCGGAGAGATGTCCATTGAGGAAGGCGATTTTGACATCCATTTTCCATATCTCATAGTCATGGTACGCGGCTATAGCTATGAGAACCCTTATAGCTCTAATGTCTGCTACAGGAGAAAATGTTTCTTCATAATCAACCCCGTAGGTTTGAGTAAAGCCCTTTGCTACAAGACGAGCTTTAAAGATGTATACTGCACCATCCATGTCAGTCTTTTTCTTGAAGAGCCCCTTGCTACCAACGGCTCTAGCATTGGGAGGAAGCTCAACTAAGTCCCATACATCATTGTATTTCATGGACCGCATTTCCACATTCACCGCATCAAGCCATTTCTTGGATTCATGATCCAGTAATGAAGCTTTATAGTTAGCGGGTTCACCGAGATCCCCTAACTCATGTTCCTCAGAATCGACGTATAAACACAATCGATCTGTGAGACAGCGTGTCCTTTTTTGGACATACGATGTGAATTGAATATCAACTTTGAGGTTCAATCAATTTCTTGATCACCCTGCTAAGCATGATTTTAAGCTAGTGTCTACAGAAGGATTTGTATCTTCTCTTCTTGAATTACTTCAAGATCATTCCACACTCCCACTTGCTTTCAGATCAAGAGCTTAGACGTCAAAGAACTCAGCATTCTGAGCAACAAACACTTTATTCCTCAGATGGGTGAGAAAGAATATCCTAATGTTTTCCTTTGGGTATCCCTACGAGAGATACTCTTAAAGATCTATGGTCACAGTATGTCCAGGTTTGGTAAGTGTATCAGCTTAACCAAACGCCTAACAACCCCAGACTCTAAAGTAAGCACAGCTTAGGGGCTTGCCCATAGCCATATCTCGTATGGTGTCTTATCACCTTCTTAGAATGGAACCATGTTGAGAATGCGTGCAACAGTCTCAAGGGCATAATCCCAAAAGGACTTTGGTAGAGTAGTTTGACTCATCATTGATCGAACCATGTCTAGCAGTGTTTGATTTCTCCTCTCTGACACTCCATTGTTTTGTGGTGTGTAGGGGGAGTGTGATGGGCAATGATCCTGATATGTGCTTAATTACACATACCTTTTGCCTTTAAAAACGAGCTAAAATAACCAAAAACGGACTTAAAATGCCAAATATATGCTTGTTTTGCTAATTGTATTGTGCAGGAACGGATAACTAAGAAAAGGACGAAAAACAAAGCCAAAACAACAAAACCGGACTCGGAATGGAAAAGACTGTGAAAGACAAAGCCAAATCGAAGCCCGAAAAGTCAATCAAGTCAAAAGTCAACTGTCAAAGCAAAGTCAACACCCGACAGAAAAAAATCCAAAAGTCAACAATTGAAGAAAAAAAAGTTATGGAGGGCTTAAATTGCCAATTCCCTAAAACTTATATTAATGAAGAAAAGAGAAAAGTAAAGACAAGGGCTGTGATTTTGAGCAAACTACACAAATAACAAGTGAGATGCGGGTGGCAAAACTGCCAAGTCCCCCATAAACTTGTATATCAAAAGGAACTTGAGATGCAATAAGCTATATTACAACTCGTTGGGGACTTTTTTTGCCAAGATCCCCAAAAAGTTTTAAACCACAAGGACGAAGATTGCAATCAAGCATAACCACCTTCAAGGACCCTTGTTCCCATCTCTCAAACCACACCGCATTCACTCACTATTTCATACAAACCACTTTTCCCCCTTTTTTGAAACACAACCCAATTCACGGGTTTACAAACCCTCTTCGACCTCGGCACCTCAAAACCACCCCATGGACAAACTCGTCCCTCCTCCTTCCATCTAAAACCTAATCCTTTTTAGGCATCCCACAAATCCCCAAGGCAATTCCGACGGTTTAGATATTGTTTTTTGGACTTGCCCTCGTCACAAAACAATCACCACAAGAGACTTGGCACTTATAAAAGAAACAAGAAACAAAGTTTATGGGTTAGTTAGTATAGTTATTTATTTTTCAGTTTTGTAATTTTTCCTTAATTTTCAAGCATTTTCTTAAGTTTTTAAACTCAGCTTAAAAATACTTGTACTTTCCTCATTTCTTCAAACTTGTACTTCATCTATTTGTTAATACAATTTCATTTACAAGTATTTGTGTTACATTGATTTCAATATTAAGATCTTTTCAATCAAATAAGTTCTCAATAAGCTCATTGATCTTATTCCTGTTCATAAGCTGAAATTTAGTTTAAATCCTGTTTTTAGACCTTCATTTACTCAATCTTATCAATTTTAATCAAAATCATGATCACGTTGAGTGTTGTGGAGTGACTTTTGAAGATACAAGGAGGATAACTCAAATCAGCTTATGTGGTTTTTAAGGTTTTAGAGGCTTTGGAAGCCAATATGGATCACTGAGCTTCTCTCTTGGATAGCTAAGTGTGAAGACTCTTCAAATTTTAGGGTCCTTTTTATCTAAATCTCCATTTTTTATGCATTTATAGCTCATTTCCACATTTCTTAATCTTCTAACTCTCATGCTTAAATCCTAAATAGTTTAGCTTAATTAGCTTGAAGTTGTATTAGTTGTTGTTCTGTCTAAGTTTTAAAGTCAATCTAGAGATTTTACTTATCAATTCTGTCATAATAGAGTAGTTTAAGCTAGTAGAGAAACATTTATTAACACAAATAAGCGAAAGTTTTATAGCTCATAGCTTAAGTAGTTAAAATTAGTATAAGTATGAAAAAAGAATTATGTCTTAGCTTTAAATCATTTTTTTAAGAATCAATTTAAGCTTTTCATTCTGAATTAAGGAGTGGTTGGATTAGGATTAATTTGACACTTTAAGTCGAACATTAACTATTCAAATGCTTTTCATTTAGTGGTTTAAGGTACTACAACTAAGTTAGATTAGCTTTTAAAAGTTAGTAAGTAAAATTCAAAGTTTAGGTTGTAAAAGCTTTTTCATTTGCACCAGGGGAGTTTTAACAGGAAAGTGATTTTATGATTTAGTGTTTCATAGCTTCCTAATGTTTTAGACTAGTTAATGTAGGCTTAGAACATATTAATAGGAGATTTAAAGAGTCCTTCTTAACATAATTTTGTCTGCAACTATTAGTTTGTGTGTCAACAACATCACAACACCAGTTTTTAAGCTGTTGTTGCTAAAGTCACTATTTTCTAAGTCCTTTTTAGTATTAATAAGTAGGAGTTAGGTTTAGGAATTAAGCATTTGTGTAGGTCTCTAGTAGCTTAATAAAGAAAAGCTCTAAAGTTTCCTTAATCAGTTTTTGTCCTAGCTTATTTTACCTCTCAAAAGTAGCTTAACAGCCTATTTGGACTTCAGCTTATTGCATTTTGCATTTCATTTCAGATTAAATTTTGAAAAACTTTTTATCTAGATGTTCAAGAATGCAATTAGCATAGCTTATTTCCAAAGATATTAGCTTTTGAAGATTAAAATAAGCATTTAGCTTATTTTGAAAAAGCTTATATCAGTTTAGGCTTAAACTTTCACTTTTTTAAGCTCATTTTACTTGTTATTCTTGTTAATACTTTTCCTATTTCTCTCTAGATATAATCTCATATACATCATAAGCATAAAGGTAGCTTCTTTTATTTTTCATTTTAACCAGAAATAAGCTAGATATTAAGCTAAAATCTAAGAAAGCTCTAAAACCACAAGTTACTAACTGTGACAGAAATTGAAGGGTGCTTAAATCTAGCTTATAAGTAGAACAAAAGTAGAAAGTGTCTTTGGTTAATTGTTGTTTAGTATAAAGACTCCTTAATAAGTTTTAGTTTTTAAAGTGTTTTTTTTTATTTTTTTGTTTGATTCTCAATTTTTACATAAGCCAAAATTAAGCCATAAGGGTAGGGTACTGGTTGTTATATTTCTCAAAGGAGAGGGGTAACCCGATTTTCATTGTAGTGTAAATTCTAGATACTTTGCCCGCCTACCCTTTACTTTTGTCTTTTACACTTTCTACCCTAGAGTTTGCAAAAAAAAAAAAGGGGGAAAGACACTTGGCCCGGGTGAGCAAGACTCGAACCCGGGACCAAGCGATACAAACCCCCTTTTACATACACACTCTACCCCTGCGCCCTTGGGTCTTTTTCGTTAAAGACCCAAGGCGTTTGGTATTTATGTATGTTGTTTGGGTTTTAAAGTGTAATAAGCTGAATAGCTTATTTTCGGGCTTATTCCTTCAGCTTATTTTTGTTTTTCATTTTTCGTAGGAACTTTAAAGTGTCTAGTATTTTTTGTAAATTTTTCAGAATTTTTCATAATCGTTTTAAACTTTTTTATAATTTAATTTGTTAAAAGTTTATTTAATTCATAAAAAATACAAAAATTATCAAAAAAATATTTCTTTTTTAAAAATTATCTTTTATCATCTATATTGTAGACAAAAAATAAAAATTTTCGTAGGGCAATTTTTACAACTTGAACTTTTTAAAGAACGTCCGGGTACGGGATTTTGTTTTTGACTCCGTTTTGGTCAAAACAACTCCGTTTTCGGTCTAGTCTTTTTTTATTCTTCGTTAGTTGTCCCTAGAGTAAGTTTAGAAGTGAAAAATTTTTCGTAGGGTTCATTTTTAAAGATTTAGGTTTTTCCCCTTTTTGTTCGGGAATTCTGGCCCTCGATTTCTAGTTTAATTTCATAATTTAATAGTTTTTCTTAAAAACGTTTTTGTTCGTTAAGATCAATTTCCTTTCCACCTTCTCAAATCTTTTCCTTCCTTCAAACCAAATCTTCGATTGTACCGGTCTTCCAATCCCAGCCTCGTTGGGGATAAACGACCCGGGAACACTCTATACTACTTCTCGGTATCATTGCTCTTGTTGATTTTTAGACTTATATATATATTTTATATTTTATTATATATTATATATATTTATAGTGTGAAAACCTACAATCAGATCCCATGCTCCTTTAGATGATCCAAAAACTCTTGACTCGTATATTCACCTCCACGATCAGAACGTAGTGACTTAATGGTCTACCCGAAGTTAGTAATTTCTACTTACTTTTTGAAATACCCTTAAAGGTTTCAAACACTTCATTTTATTTTTGTCAGCAAGTAAACATAACCATAACGACTGAAGTCATCAGTAAAAGTGACGAAGTAGCTAGCTCCTTATCTTGACACAATTCTAAATGGGCCACATACATCGGTGTGTATTAGTCCAAGTAGATCTTTAGCCCTTTCCACTTAATGTGAATAGGGTTTTCTAGCCACAATTGCCCAGACAAGCAAGAAACTTACATTTTCCTAAGACTCGATGTCATAGAATTGAGAAGTTCCCAACATGATGGCAACATTTTAATGCGTTTTCTTGCTAATGTGTATCCAAGACGCAGTGCCACAAGAAGAAGAGTCTAAATTAATTTTTGGCTGTTTTTATTAGTAATTGCATACATCGAAACTACCGTTTGTATTAGAACCAAGACATATCAATTTCAAAAAAATGCCACCCGTAGAACAGCCATAAAATAAACTAGATTATCCTATTGAAACTGAAATAACATGTTATCGATCAAAACGTTTAATAAATCCATCGACACACAAACGCGAACTGAAATAACACCTCTAGTGTATAGGGAGCAATAATGACAATTGTTCAAGACAATAACTAATCCACAGGGAGCTCTAAATGATAAGTTCCTAATTGAGCTTCAACGGCTGCAAACGATGCCCATCGCCCACTTGTAACAGACTCAAAGCCCCTGGTTTCAGCTTCCTACTTCCCCGTAGACCCTGAGTAAGTATACAAATATGATACCACAACCCAGTGTTATAAATCCAAGATTTACTAGGGAATAGTAGAGTTTCTATGGTGAAAATACCTGAAGCGCTAGCTCCCGAATAAGCTTCTTCTATTTCAATCAACTCGGTAAGATACATGGACAAGTTCCTTCTCCAGTGCCCCACATCACCACATTGGTGGCAAATGGCGTCCTTGTTGGGTTATATTATCCTTCTTAAGGTGGTGGGAGGAGTCTTAGGTTTAAGAAAAATGGAACGATTGTTATGAGCATACCCCATCGTGTTATCTTTCTTTACCTTACCTCCTCTACCAGCATTGTGCGGTTTATTCTTTTGATTTTTCAAGAACCCTCCTGCTCGTATTGCATGAAGTGCAGGATAGCATCTTTCCTTTGGCCAGCGATTTCTTCATTGCAGCTTAAGCGATGGCATGTAGTTCATTCAGTCTTCCTTTCCCATGCGTGCATATTAAAATTTCGCACGAAGGCTGGTAAAAATCCTTATTTTGAGTGAGACTAAGATAAGACTCACTGCAAAGGTTTTTGACCAACGGTTGACCGAGTCGCTCAATTGTCAATCTGTAGCCCTTTCATCTTTAGAACGTGGAGCTAACAGAATTACCTTCCACTCTTGCAAGTGTGAAATATCTCTCACAGACTGCAGAAGATCAAGTTCATCTTGTTGGAAAACATAGCTTTTAGTTCCTGAGCATGTCATAAAGCACCAAGATGAGCTAGATTTTGTTGGTATCTAGTCCATGGTCAACACATGAGCACATCAACTCCTTTGGCCCTTCTAACCCATGTAGCCTTGAGCTGCAAGGTCCTCAGAGGAATTTGCCTGTCCAAGGTGGTAGCAACTGGTGCCAACAGGAAAAGGATGCTCAAGTAATATTCCTTGTATATTTAGATGAAAGTACCAAACGTAGTTGTCTGTACCCCATCAATGAAGTTGGGTCCCAGTGAGTTTTTGTTTCGTGGGGATGAGTAGAAGCGCCTGTATAGGCCGGGGGAATCATGATTTCCGAAGAGGTAAGTCATCTACAATAAAAGTTCAAAACATTAGTATTTTCGAATAATTAAATTCTTAACAGTAATAACTACCACAATTAATTACTAATTAAACTAAGATCCAAACTTGCAAGTCCCATCTTATGATACTTGTCAAAACATTATTCCAGCATGTAATAATGTAAGAGCATGTTTAGTATCAATCTTATGCCTCGGGTCCAGGGTTTGACCAAGAGACTTGAATTAAGTCGACCAAACGAGAACGTGTGAAAATCGTCAAAGGTCTGACCAGTAGACGAAATTCACCATGGGTTGGTATGGGTCCAGGGTCTGACAAAGAGACTCAAACCAAGTGCACGTGTTCTACGATTGGGTGGCATAGACTTAAATTTTCTAGGGGTATTCACATAAATGTGTCAAAACGTGTACAAAGAAGCATGTAAACAACTTTGTAACACTAATTTAAAAACTTAACTATGACACTGTAGTGACATTCCATGGTTACGGATAACTCCAATCGCACTCGCAAAGATTCGGAAGAAATAGTCACGCGAAGCGAATTAAAAACCTATATCATTAGGGAATTACGTAAACAACCCGCCTTAATTCTCTGTAGTCTGTTCTAGTGATGAGCCGTACTTCCCCATGAGTCCATAGCTCCAGTTTTTAAGTTCATGAAAAACAAAGTTTTCAATAGTTTATCTTATTACTATTTTTACAAAAACAGTTTTTCCACGAAACAAATGGTTGGAGTCACTAATGAGCATTGCATTTTGGCGTGTAAACTTTAATAGACTACATTAACATCATCTTTTAGTCATATGGCATATCTAATTCGGCGTGTAAACAATTTAGACATTAAATAATCATGCATACTAAGATTCATAATCAAAAGATGACATTAAGCATACATCAAACATGTAAAATCCGAGTTCTCTCGCGAGTCTTCCCCAAATGGAGAACCATAAGACCCTCACTAGGTTTTCTGCTAAAGTGTCTAGATCGCCCCATTCACCACATATTGTGATTGAGTGGGTCTTATAGCCGATAATAGCATTAATAAAAGGGATTCATACCAAGCTAAATTAACACTTAATTTTTCCTTTTAACCTATATTAACCTTTAAATATATTTCATGATCTCTTATAACCCGTGGTCAATGCCACAAGAGCAATCAAGTGATGGACTAAATCCACAACTTTTTCTCCTAGTAATGCACCAACTGATTTTCCAAGTCTCCAGCAAGTTGACTATTTAACCGGTGAGTCAATCTTCAGTGATCCCACAAATCAGACGGTTTTTCCAGGGCAGACAAATAGTATCGCAAATAGTGAATACTGTTGGGATTTAAATACCTAGGTAACTAGTTTAGCCACGAGTACGCAGCGGATAGGACCTAGTAATAGCATATGGTTAACACAAAATAAAAGGTAAATAGAAACGCGTACCTTTTGATAATTTGATCAAGAAAACGAAACAAGCAATTAAAGTAATTGCCTCTACGGTTGCTCACACAGTCACGTCAACCAAACACGTAAGCTTGCTAGGCTTAACTTCACTAACCAAACAACCTTTGTACTAACCGAATACCAAACGCACCAATTGAGTTAGTAACCGAAAACCACAATACCGAATTAGGGTTTATAGGTAAACCCTAATGAACCGAAATTCCAATGAACCGAAAAACTACAACCCGAAACCTTAGTTGGGATTTCTGACTTCGAACCAACAAAGCAACGAACACCTTGTGTCAAACTTTGTACGTCCAGTTTAGGAAGACAAAAGAAATCGAATTAAACCTTGTAGGTTTAATCGAATATGATGTATACAAGCAAACCGAAAATCTAAACAACCCTTGTTATTGTTACTCGAACTCGGCTGTTAAAGAAGAACAAATAAAGTGAATCAGAGATTGAGGTATTCAGTCTTGTGTCGCATGGAATGAATGAAGGATGAGGAGTATTTATACTCATCAAACCTTAGACTAGATGAACTAGGAGACAAGTCCTAGTTTTATCACAATACCTCCTCTTTTCCTAGCTCTCCTTATCCCAAATCGATTCCTTAATCCTTATGGGATATTCTTATTTGTTTCCAGCTTTTAATACATCATAAGTTTATGTCTTAACTCGGTTTAGTCCTTGTGGTATTATTAAACGTGAAGTATAAACGTGTTCTCCGTGTATTAACGTGTGTGCCCCCAATAGGCTCACATATTCGTAATGTATTCGTGTCATTCGACTACCATAATCCAACAAAGAGAAGGGTTGTTCTGATCAAATTTGGTGATAAAAGCATAACTATGGACGGGTGTTTTCTTTGGCAATTATTGGATTCATTTTTTGTGGATGAGAGTAATGCGGTACTTTCTGATGATTGACCTTCGTTGGTTGACTCGTTTATGTGATCAGATACAAGCAGACCCTTCGGGAGATCTTTACAGTTAAGTGTAGCTCCATTGGCAAAAATATAGCGTGCCTCGATTAATCTTCCTTGTGAACAAAGGTATCTTGGAGACTCTGGCACGAGACCATAACACAGTAGTGCTACAAGAGATGGAACTGCAGATAGTCCTAGTAACCACCTCCAACCATAGGTAGGCATGATCCACTGAAACAATATTATATATGAGATATGGAAATCCATTAGATAAGGAAGAACTCGAGGCTAAAAATGAAGCGGCGAGCTTATATTTAGGTGATTTGAAGTTACCCAAGCAAGTGAAGCTTCCATAATTGTTCCAACTGTCCAAAAAGTCGAGAAAACAACCATCCAAGATCCTCTGTTTGGAGCGGGAACAAACTCGAGAAACCATGATGAAAATACATGCCCACACCCTATACCAACACCAACTATGCAACGAAGAATTAACAATGATATGTAATTTGGTGCGAAAGCACTCAATAATCCGGCAACACCAGTTATTATAGTTGAACCGAGAAATCCTTTCCTGCAAGGTCAAATCACACAGGGACCAATACGAGGTTACAATTTAGAGATTTAGGTAAAAGAATCTTAACAATGGTTTGATAAGAATATTAGTCTATGTCATTTGCATCTTTTGTCAGTAATACTATCTAACAGAAAGTATAGTTGCCGTAAGACGTCTGTAAATTAGTATCATTCCCTAAAGGAAAACTCATTACATTGTTAAACATGTGATGGGACTCATCTTAAACAAGTAAACTAAAGCTTAAAAACATGTGTTAATGTTTACTCCCAAATAGCACACACGAGTATCAGTGTTGTCCATATGCCAGATGAAACAAATGACCCAGTGGTTATGAAACGCTCGAAACTGTTCAGTGTTCATACACCAATTCTGAGACATAATTCTTGGCTTGTGAGACTCATGACAGATTCTTTTTATACCACAATTTCTCTGACTTTTGCCTAATCCGATCCTTATAGGATACTTACACATAACAAACGACATATAATGGTAAGTTAGAGATCAAATGTGATGGAACTTACTTTCTTCCATAAGAATCAGAGACGACACCCCATGAGTAGGCTCCAACAAGCATCCCGCCAAAAGCCACAGTTGATATCAAACTCTCTTGACTTGAAGACAATCCCCACTTAGACTGTATCGCCGGTCCTACAAATGACAAAATCATGATTCCCATTGCTTCTACAATCCAACCCAATCCAGCATACGCAAGCACGCCAACTTGGAACTTCCCAAATCCAATTGTCAAAAGCGCTTCATCCAATGTATATGCGTATCCTTGATCTCCCATCTACAAATCAATTTAAAAGATCAAGGTACCACACCTCAAAACAATTCTCAATACTTTATCACATCACATTGGTTAAACAAAACAAAACATAAAAAACTTTACATGTCATGTTCATATAAAATTTAGAGGATCATAATCCATATAAAATAACAATCATGTTCATAAAGTCACACCAAAACATACAATATTATAATCTGCATGAAAATGAGATATACATATATATCTTTGTATAAGAACTGGATTTCTTGACATAGAAATGTGAATAAGTCCTTTAAAAATAAGACGAGAGCAGGCTTTTGTTAAGATATTTATATTGTTGACTAGTCATTGGATGCAACACGCAACCAAAAGAAATATGGGATTCATTAAAAAACGGGACAGTTGTACTTTTGTGAAAAAAAACATGTGACACACAACCAAATTTGTGCGTCTCGTAAGTTCTATATATGGGGCAAGGCATGCAATATTTCATGATGACTAGACATGGTGACTTGGCAACTTAATACTGACTAGAAATGATGACTCAAAGGGTATTTTTGTCCTAAATTTCAACTTACAAAATCTGTGTGTAAAATAAAGGGCATAATTTTCCATTCGGTATTCCCCTAAAATCTCTCTCCACATTTCATTCAACAGTTACCTTTAATCTCTCACAAATTTAACATCCATTCCAAACTTATGATTCACTGTTCGAAAACCAATTCAACTAACCCTAATCTTCATCTTCATCACACAATATTCAATTAATAAAGAACCAAAAAACCACACATCTCATAATATTTGATAAGATCTCATGAATCTCCGAAAATAAAAACAAAAACCCTAACCCACACGCACAAAATCAATTGATTTCAAAAACAACATTATCATTCTACAAAATCATCCACTGTAGAAATAAAACGTGAATTCCTATAGAAACGAACCAAGACAATCACTCATGGATCGGCATGAGTGATTTTGTTAAAGACCTTAATATTTGGAATTTAGGTGTTCTGCATCTTATTTATCAAAACTTTTAACATCAATTTCAAACTGATGATTCACTGTAACATTGTGAAAACTCCAAATTCAAACTAACCTTCATCTTCAATCTTCATCACACAATATTTCAATAATCAGAGAAACCAAAAACCTCGACACATCTATAATAATTTGATATAGATCTCACGGAATCTCCGAAAATATAAACAAAAGAACCCTCTAACCCACACGCACAAAATCAACTTGATTTCAAAAACAAATTTATCATTCTACAAAATCATTCTCACTGTAGAACTAAAAAGTACGTGAAGATCCTTTATAGAAACGGACCAGACTAATACTCCTGGCTTGGCATGAGTGATTGTTTAAAGACCCTAATATTTGGAATTTAGGTGTTCTGCATCTTATTTTAATAAGTAAAATATTTGCCACAGGTTTTTATCTTATTTTATGTATTTTACCATTTATTTAGATGGAAGCTATGGTTACAATGGGCCTAAAAAACATGACACATTGATTTTTGATCTTATTCTTATGGTTCACTGATTTTGTTAAAAGTTCCGTTTTGTTTCTTATCAGATCTTATGCAGGTTCATCATGTTTTTTATCCAGTTATATCCATCATTATGCGGATATTGGAGGAAGAAAACTAATTTTTTGTTACCGTATTTTGCACAAGAATTCTTTGATTGCTTTATGGATATGGGAATGGAAGGGTGCAATACAAAAATTGTTTATAGTCCTGAAATATGCCTAATTTGGGTTTGTAACGTTATTAGTATGTCGTTCACATTGAACATAAGGTGCTATTTACTATCAGCCTAATATTAGCCAGTAGGAATTATTGTTGCTCACTAACCAAATTCTGTTTATAGAAAGTTCATTTGTGATTGATATCATCCAATAGTCTTATACGCTCTAGCTGTATGATCAGAGAAAACTATAGGTCATGATTCATTCATTGGTATTGGTTTTTCTTATATGCGGCTGCGAAGTGGGGCTACTCAACAATTTTATATACAATTCATTTATCAAATTTGGATTTTTTTTTTAAGATACTAATCATCAGTCAAAATAAGATATTGCATATAAATTCAGTTGAGTACTGTGTTTTTATTCTCGCCTTTCGTTTATCTTTATGGAAGTTATAAAAAACAAAATCTAGCAAAACCTTCTCGTGTTATACGATAGCATTTAATTGGATGCTTCATCTGGTTCTAGCTTAGTTTTTAAATTTCTTATGCCGCATGTTGAGCAGAGCTTTGCAGCTTACTTTGTGTACGCAGCTGTAAGCAATATGGATCGATGTTAGGTAGAAGATCATTTATTATAGATAGTTTGTTTACAATCTGTTTTATAGTCTGCTACCTTCTCTAATATTTGAATTTACGTTTATTGAGTTGATGTTGTTACTTACTATCTCACGAGTCCGAGAAACGACAATGCAAATATTGGTATGCTTTTTTTTTGTTCTAATTAGTAACTTGCACATTTTTTAGAAGTACGATGATTTTTTGACCACTCCATCCGTGGGAATTTGTTGAACAGGATATTTTCCAGCCCAATGATGGCCTCATCACAATTTCAGAGGTTATTATACATAATTCTTCTGATATGGGAAAATCCTCTACACTTGTACCATGTAAGGCAAAAACATCTCCTTTCTTCATTACATTTGTAGCAGGAACAAACCATGTGTCGGCATGGGCAATGCTTGAATGCGTCAGGTATTTTATTGCTTATTTGCATTAATTGTATTTATTTACCTTTAGTTTCCTTGATGGAAGAAATCATATTTCCATGTTGGATGACAAGCGTTGACATGTGCATGTTGATTTTATAACTAAGAAGAAAAAAGAGGGCCACAAGGAGGATGAGATAGTCATAATATCAGTAAAGAGTAATCATGAGGTTCAATCACACCTGCTCTTTTTTCAACATGGTGTTTTGAGAATGAAGGAGTTTTGTGTTAGTGTCGAACGCCTTAAGCTGTTGCCCCTTCCATGTGATTGCAGGTATTCTATTGCTTTTAGTTATTTATAGTACATATTTTATGGGTGACGAATGGATAATTGAATTAATGGTAACATGTAATTTTCCTTGTGTTTTGACATGCGATTTAAGTTTTATTAAGATTTATTGTTCACTTCAGTATTCTATTAGTGTGGTATAATATAAATACTAAAAAAACAATTGCATGAGACATTATTTTTATAGTATTGTATTGTATATTCACACCGTTTGATCACTTTTTTCATCTCTAGTCTGACCTGCCTTTTCCAGCCACAAGAAGGAAAACGGAACTTTGATTTTTATTAGAACATTGTTTAGCTTTAGGACTAAATTGTTTTTTTGTCAGATAAGGTTGATGATCGATGGATCATACCTGCTCAATTTTCCACCTCAGTTTGGAGATGTTAATAATGGAATTTTTTGTTGGCGTGAATACCTAAGTTTGTTCTACTGCAAGCGTTTTCTTTTAACATGCACTTTGATCCCATGGGAAAACGGAAAAAAAAGCATAAGAGCATGCAAAGACGTATCAGTACCTTCAATGTGGCTGAAAGTGTTTTGGCAATAAGTTAAAGGGCATTTAAAACTTGGACTATCCAGTGTTTGACCCACTCTTCATTAGAGTTGAGGTGAGTGTTCTCCATTCAATCATTATATCGTGCTTTTACAAAGTTGTTGGCTGTTTTATTTGGCTGTCATATGATAGAACGGAGGGTTAAGCCACTTATTTTAGTTTGGTTAACTTATCGAACATGGCAATTTTAAGCTTAAATTTATGTAATTGTTAACTGTGGGTTGACGCTTTTAATTACTGTTTGGAATACGTAATTGTTGTTCTTTCTATTATTTTTAAATATTATTAATCAGTTTATAATGTTTGTTGAGCACCACTGCTTGGTTGTAAATTCGCTCTTGTTTTTCAAAGTATAATCAGTAAACGAGCCGCCCTTCCGGAGGCAGGTGGCAATGAAATAGTAAAAGTGATATAAAAGGAGGAAGGTTTAAATAAAAAAGACATATATCCGTGGAGAATGATAAAAAAAGAATTTTGTTTTTAAAAAGTTCTCAAAAACTATCCACAGAACATGTATGTTGTTGCATGAAAAAGTTGTGAAAGAATTTTTTCTAATTTTGAGTTTTCATACGTTTTTGTATGCACAATTTTTTTTTTTGATGCTCAAAATAAAATTTAGATGCATAAAATTTTCAACTTGTTATAGTTTAATGCGCAATAAAATTTTGATGCAAAAAGTCAAAAAAAGTTGGGTACAAAAACGAATTTTTTATGCACAAAAAAGCGATTTAATGCACATACGTTTTTTTTTTCATAATTTTTTTTGGCAAAACTATCCATTTTAAAAAAAATTTCCTTCACAACTTTTTCATACACCAACATATACGATTTGGTGGAATTTTTTCATAACTTTAAAAAAAAAATTCTTTTTATCTTTCTCACGGGTATTTGTCTTTTTATTTGATCTTTATTATATAAAAACGTATGTTTTAAAAAAAACGTATATAAAATTTCAAAAAACTTTAATAAACCAAATTTTTTTAAATTATAAACGACTGTTAGTTTAAAGAATGGGACACTGCTCCATTTGGTCGCTGTTCAAACGAACTAACGTGTAAGTTCTAACGGATAGCACTTAACGCCTTTGGATTCCATGGACTAAAATTTGCAAAAAAGTTTCATTTTTGGACAATCTCTACATTTATAAACTATCTAGGACGAAACATGCATTTTGACAGACGATTTTTGCAATTTACTAAAAAAAACTTAACTAAAAACTCAAACCCTAACTTGAAGCTCAATCGGATGAGTGTGTGTGTGTGTGTTTTACATCTTCTGCCGTAACTAATCCGTACATCTTCGGAGGTATATACTTATAAACTTTTTTAATTTTTGGCTTTTTATTTATTTTGAAGCTAATAGTTGAATCTCAAAGTTAGGTATCTGTGACTGTCTTTGTGTTAAGGAATTGTTTGTGTTTATTTGTGATTAGTTAACTAAAGGTTGTGATAAACTATTTGCGTTTGGATGAGACGGATGTTCTTGGAAGATAATGCCGATTGTTGGTTGTTTTATAAAATGTGATGTTTTATAAGTTCTGTTGATCATTGTTTAGTTTGATTAGACTCTGATATTAGGGATATTACGATCATCGTTGTTCATTTTGTGTCTTTTGCTAGTTAAACTTTGTAGAGTGCTATTATGACAATGCCAGTTATAGGT
The DNA here is from genome assembly GCA_026074375.1 of Tanacetum coccineum. Classification (NCBI taxonomy): domain Eukaryota; kingdom Viridiplantae; phylum Streptophyta; class Magnoliopsida; order Asterales; family Asteraceae; genus Tanacetum; species Tanacetum coccineum. Next base: position 2,658 of record BQNB010101054.1, on the reverse strand, counting down.
ATCAAATGTTTAGTTTAATTATACTTTGTAAAAAAAATGAAATGAGGTTCTGACTTCTGACATTGCTAATCAATGTACAGTTCAGGCTCTTCGTCCAGTGCTAAGGCGGCTGCTGATTTTGAACAAGGAGCGGATTCAGAACCAAGTTGTCATATTGGTGTAAGAGGAATGGATTCAGAACCAAGTAGTAATATGCATAAAAAGCCAGCCGCTAAGAAACCATCAGCTAAAAAACAGCGCCGAAAACGAGTAAAATCAGTCGGATGTTCCTCTAGTGATGGTGCTCATTCAGCCTTTGTTGAAACGATGGGGCATTCCTCTAGTGATAGTGCTCCTTCAACCCCTGTTGAAATGATGGGACATTCCTCTAGTGATAGTGATCCTTCAGCCTCTGTTGAAATGAAGGGACATTCCTCTGATGATAGTGCTCCTTCAGCCCCTGTTGAAATGAAGGGACATTCCTCTAGTGATATTGCTGATTCAGCCTCTGTTGAAATGAAGGGAAATTCCTTTAGTGATGGTGATGATTCATCCAGTTATGAATCGGACTTCCATGATTCTGAAGCTGAAGCTGATAATGAGCTTGAAGAAGATCCTGGGTCTATGTTTGATGCTGAACCTGGTGCGGAATTGGTGGAACCTGAGTCGTCTGAAGCTGAATCAGATGCAAGCACTCGCATTGAAATTATCTGGAACAATTTGTCCACGTTGGAAGGAAAATTTAAAATGGGGGAAATTCCAGATGACGTTCTCTACGGAAAAGTGGTAGATGGGCAACAGTTAAAGTCAAAAATTCATGAGCTTTTTAGTGATGGAATTATACATTCATAACAATTTATAATTATAACATCAAAGTATAAATATAGCGGAAGCAATTAGGATCAATTAACATGCATAAATAATTAACCAAGATTAGGGTTACATACCTTTTGATTCTAGCAAGAACAAGAATCAATAAACTCCAAGAACAATCTAAAGGAAGATTGAATCACCGTCTTGTACACACGCTATTACCAAGTTAACCAAGAACTAGCTCGTTAATCACGTAAACCGGTAAACAAGAAATTAATTCGGGTTAGTATGTTAATACTATTCAGCCGAATATATTGAAGACAAAAGAGAAGTGATTTTTGGCTTTTACAAGTGTATTTACCCTTGAAAAACCCTTTGGTATTTATAGGGTAAATATTAGTGTTTGAGTTCTATTAGGATAAGCCTTAACATTGAAGCTAATCCTATTTCAACACAAACTCTATAATTCCATTGATCTCCAATTTCTCTTTTAGTCCTTCTTGTTTAGTCGTTAGCCGTTACCATTAAACACTTAACGATCGTTAACTATTTACGTGTAAAATCAATAAATAAATATTTATTAATCGTTAACTTGTAGTGAGTGCAATCCCGTGATCTTGAGTTCGATCCTAACACACAACTATTATTTTTACGTCCATAAACTAACAGCTCCCACTTGGACAAAATTTAATAGTGTGATCACATCGGTTAGCGTCTAGTTACACGCCGATGCCTCTAGTACGATCTCAAGTAAGGTCTCCTGGAAAAACCTTTTAATGATTCATCATTATTATTATCCTTTTGTTTCTAATACAATGTTAATAAGGATATGGATCTCAAGTCATTCCTTAATTAACTGATTCTGTTTCTCGTTTATCCGATTGAGCAAGATTACCAAATCTTCTGAACGTATTCCAGAAAATCTTGGGTGTGGCCACACATACATCTTACCAATCCCACGAGGGGCCCAGCTGTATTAAACTTCAAAACGAAATTGAAGGAAACAAATCCCTTATTGACTACAAGCAAAACTTATGAATTTTGCAACACTTCTGAAAACAATCCGTATAACTACCATTTACGTATAGCGTTAAATTGCTTCACAGAAATGCACTAGATCCATGATAGTTTCCTGATATCTCAAGTCTGAGGATAACTATTTATGATTTACTTAATGACAAGATATGGGTTCAATACGACAACCTAATCATAAAAATGTAGGGGAAGTCACGTCAATATGGGGGTGTTACTTAAATTGTAACATCCTAGTCCATTCCTATAACAAATGTGACTTGTTGAGAGGTTAAACATATGGCTTGTGTGATTCAGGTGAAAATCACAAAGCATAATGATTCAAGATGAAATCGCAAAACATATATTTTTAATGATTCAGTATGAAATCACCTATGTGAGAGAGAAGTACAGGGTCGCTTCGAAGGTAATTGTGGGGGGCGCAATTCCTAAGAGCTCTCGCAGAACCAGGCTAGTGCTCATGACCATAAAGGGCACGACTATGAGGACTTGACAAGTTCAGGGAGAGTCGTGTGTGAGTGTGTATTGTCGTCTACGTAAACAGATGTTGAGTTCAAGGACATCGCGTCTACTCAGATCTAGGAGACTAAGCGCATCTCACAAGGGAATGTTCAAAGGGTCACACCTACCTATCCTATGCAGGACTCAACCGCAGAAATTTCGCCGAAACTTTATGTGTTTTCGACCGATCTCCATTCATGTGGGGGATTGTTGGAAAATGTTTGTTGGAAATGATCTTTCACAAACTTTGGACACTATTTAATAAATGTATTTGTTATATATATTTTCATTGGTGAGTAGTTTTGCGTTCTCCTTGAAAAGAGCTTCGCAACG
>BQNB010101053.1:0-15315 GCA_026074375.1 Tanacetum coccineum | reverse complement strand
AGGGTGGTGTAATAGGTTTTGGTTGGATGTGAACAGTGGTCGAGGAGGGGGGGACAGGGATAGTGAACAGTAGGGCGGGAAATTTGGTTGTGTGTTTGTTTGATTATAAGCAGGGGTGAGTTTGGGGATTTAGCAAAAATAGTCCCTCATTATGTATATATGTATTGCAATGGTGGTCCTTGTGGTGATATAACTTTGGGAGTTGGCAGTTTTGCCCCCCAAAGTTATATAGAGCTATTACACAATTCGTCCTTGTGGTGTATAACTTTTGGGGTTTGGCAGAAATGCCCCCCAAAAGTTATAGTTGGGCTTTTGGTTTTTTTGTATAAATAGCTTAATGGGCTGACCCAGCCCATTAGATGGGTTCAGGTGGGCCCATTAAGTATTCTTCGGCTACGGCTTCGGTTTTGACCTTTGACTTTTCTGGGTTGACTTTGACTTTGACTGTGGCTTCGATTTGACTTTGTCTTTTCCACGCTTTTCCATTCCGTGCTCGGTTTTGTCCGTTTTTGCTTGATTTTTCGTCCTTTTCTCGGATATCCGTTTCCTGCACAATATAAATGAAAACATACAGATACAATGTATTTTTGGTCATTTAAGTCCGATTTTAATGGTGAAAAACATGTGTAATTAAACGCATACCAACTCTACTACCACCTTTCATTTTCAGTTTTAGCTTATTGTGCTTATTTGCTTTTTAACAGCTTATTCGTCAGCCAACTTTCTAGTTTTTTTAGATTCTGCATAGTTCAAAGTATTTTTAGTGAATTTTTCAGATTTTTCAAAATTAGTTTACTATTTTAAATATTTTATTTAGATTAAAACTGTTTTTAATTCATAATAAATAAATTAAAAGTCAAAAAAATATAATTCTTTTTTCTAAAATTATTTTTAATCATTTAGGACCTTTAAAAATTAAAATTTCATTGTTAGGTTTAAAATTTGATAATTTAGGTTTTAAGTCGCGTTTTTAGGATCCCGTTATCGTTTTTAGTGTTTCAATTTTAATTGCTTTCGTTTTTTCTTGCATATACTTGTTTTTACATTTCATTAGTAGAAATAGAATCCAAATCAAAATATTAATTATTCAATCACGAACTTAACCTCAATTTTTAATTCACGCCTCGTCGGGATACGACTCGGGAAGGTTTTAAATTTTACTTCGGTTAAAAGTAATCTTCCTTCTTAAAAACCTTTTCACCCTCACTCTTACTATTATTTGATACTTTAATTACATATTATATATATGTATTAAGCAATTGTTATATATATATATATATATTTGAATAATTAATTGTTATCAAATTTTTGGCGCCGTTGCCGGGGAGGCTGTGAAACGATTATTGTGTTACGTTTGAAGATTAGTGTTTGAAGACCCTTTCTCGTGAAGTTATCGCTTTCATTTGTGAACATTTTCTTCTATTATTAAGTAATCAAAAATTCCAAAAAAATTGAAAAACAACAAAAACAACCGTTGTGTCACTTGTGAAATCGACTTACCTTTAGATTACAAACTATAAGAGAGGTATAAGGAGGGTTGATCCGACGAACTTCGACCCGAAAGGATAAGGTTTTTAATAGCTTCGCGCTTTCCCGCTCCTCCGCTTCTTTGTTTTCCAAAGAGCTACCGTACACTTTTTTGATTATCGGTTACAAAAATATTTTTCTTTTTTTTTATTTTTTCTCTTATTTTTTTCTTAGTGTATGCAAACTCGCTCTTCTTCAAAATTCGTTGGTGAACCTTCTACGAATCCTACTTCTACGATTCCAAATCGTCGTAATCGTAGACGTTCTAAACAAAGAGTCGAACCGTTTTCTCTTGAAGAGAATCCTGTAGTTACGATGGCCGATCAACGTACTATGGCGGAATTACTCCGTGCACCCACCGAGGGTTATGCGGAGGCAATCGTAGTACCACCCATTCCCGCGGAGCATTTCGAGCTCAAGCATAGTCTAATCAATCTTGTAACTTCAAAACAATTCTTCGGTTTTGAGAAAGAAGATCCTCATGCTCATATTCGATATTTTAACAAGATTACTTCTACGTTGAAGTACAAAGATGTGCCCGAGACATCGATTAAGCTTATGCTTTTTCCATTTTCTATCGATGGTCCAGCCCAGATTTGGCTCGACAAAGAACCTTCTCGTTCTATTCTCACTTGGGATGATCTTGTGTCCAAGTTTATTAACCATTTCTTTCCTCCCTCAAAAACAACAAATCTCCGGAATGAAATTTCAAATTTTCAACAACGTTTTGATGAAAGAAAATTGTTATGAGGCCATGGACCTGATTCAAGGATCTCCTTCGAGCATGCCCACATCACGGTTTTACCGAATTGCATCAACTCGATACCTTCTACAATGGTTTAAACCCATCCGATCAAGATTCTTTGAATTCTGCCGCCGGTGGCAATCTTTTGGAAAGAAGTGCACAAGATGTGTTGAAAATTATTGAAAACAAATCAAAAGTTCGTAATTCAAGAAACAAACCGATTGTTTCTCAAGTGAAAGAAAGTAATGTTGATTCTTCAGAGATAGCCAGTGCCGTAGCCAGTGCCGTGATTAGTGCCATGACCGCGATGTTTAAACAACATCAAGTAACCCCAGCTCCAACTTTCGTAAAAGCTGTTAAGGAATCTTTTGTTACTTGTGGCGGTGCTCATTCTTACCAACAGCGTCATGCCAAAGATGGCAACACTTTTTCGGGATATCAAGACAATATTCAAGGATATGTTTCAGCAGCCGCAGTGAACTACAATCAGGGAAATACCGGTTATCGTCCCCAGAGTGTAGCTAATCAGTTTCGACCACACGGTTTTTCTTAACCGAATGTTCAAAATCAAGGGTTTAACCAGAATCGAGGAAATAACTTCAATCAAGGAAATACGTCTTATCAAGCTCCGATTTAAACTCAAGTTACTACTTTGAGTGACTTGGAGAAATTTAAGAAAACGAATGAGGCTAGTATGCAAGCCATGAGAAATCATATCAGTAATTTAAAATCAGAATTAAGAAATGAAATGCAGTCTACAATGCAAAATCAAAATAATACATTTAAGAATGAAATGAGGAATGAAATGCAAGCTACAATGTCTGATAAGATCGTTTACGGCTCAAGATTGATTAGATCTTATATATCTAGGATGAATAATAACAATGATTGATAACACGCAGCGGAATAATAAAGAACACAATCATAGTTATCACAAGGTTTTCTTTATTGAACGTTTCCCTATTACCCCAACTATAATTTGGGGCTGCACCAACTAACTATGGTGTACTATTCGACTCTCACCAGTCGACTTGCTATCTAACTATCTAGACTTTCATTGGGAGAGCTCTAGTTTTCTATGGATGGATATGTAAAACCTATGTCCATGATCTCTTTATATAGGGAGAGATCATGACTTACAAAGGAAGTAAATCAATAGATAAGGAAACTATTTAAATTTCATTAAACCACATTAATATGTTTCCTAATTATCCTGTAGAATATTTGACCAAATCTTCATATTTCTCCACCAGCTTGTAGAGTTTTATAATGACGACTTTGATCCTTTTGTTTCATTCTTTTATTCATTTTGTCTCATCAAATCAAGAATCCCAACAATCTTCCCCTATTTGATGATGACAAAACAAACAAAGTCTCGTACGAACTTCATCAAAAAGCCAAAGCTTCCCCTGAAGTTGAGATGTAATCATCTCCCTGAATGAAACAAAATCTTCACTGCTTCCCCTTGACTTAAGATCTCCTTGAACATGTCACCACACATAAATAAGCTGCAAATCAATAAACCTGTAATCTTCTTCCCCTTTTTGTAATTATCCAATAGGGGTCTTCTTGTAGATAAGCAACTTGTAAACACGTCCCCTCAAGTGGTGCATGTAGATGGTTAAACATTTAATCAATAAGCTTCCCCTGAAACCCATATGTTTACCATCTCTTAAATCTCGAACTCTGTAGGCTCTATGTAGTGATCACTGATGAAGAAAACTAAGTATAACGAATTTGATGAAGAAGCAGAATCTCCCAAACTTGTGTCTTATGTCTTGCACTATCCACGTGACGTCGAACTTATAAATAAATCTGTGAAATATAAGTAGACCGCAACCTCTTGACAAAAACCTCATCTTCTATGAGACACATACTAAGTGATAGCAAATGTAAGCATTGAGCACCTATAAGAAAAATCACACACATTTGCTAGATTTTGACAAGTCTTCGTCACACCATTATAAGCACGAAGAAGTTATCTTTAAAGTCATAGTCTGCAAAACTATACTTTAAGATATGATAAGACACGCACCTGTGAAACTCAACTACAACATCAAATAGGTGATAATCAACCATCTTCGTAATCACATCTTCAATAAATCTCGAAAACGAGCCATAAAATCAATAAGAATAAACTATTTGAAAAATAGTTCTGTCCAAGATCCAAATCCATCTGAAAAACTAAGTACTGTCTGATATCAGACAAGCCTAGCAGTAAAAACTACTATGTCGGACGACTCTGGTAGTACTAAAATGTGAACAGTAGCATTAAACTGAATATGCCGTGATTGCTGTTAACTTAAAGCCCAATAGAAATAAGTCCAATAGCTGCTATAATAACACATCAAGCAGTACTAATTCAGACGTCAAGCAGCTCTAAAAATACGAACACCATGTATAATAGCAGTATTACTCTTCTTCAGGCCCACTTAGCAGTAGAAACATATATGAACAGCATAAACAATCACGTCCAAGAGCAGTACTAATCTTAAAGCCCACTAAACCCATTATGAAAGCAGTACTAACATGTAAATCTAACAGTGCTAACTCTCAATGAGCAGTACTATTTACGAACATCACAAAGTACTTGAGCCTCCTTCCTCCCATGATTTTTATTTGTCTAACAATACTAACGTAAACTGTTATAATATCCCTTGCTTGTTCGATCACTTTGAAGCCCAAACACATACATCACGCAACTTCACTCATCTTCGCCTTAAACATGTATTAGGGTTTTGAGCATCTTTTCAGATTCATAACCAACATGCTGCTGCTCTTCTTCTTGACCAAACATGCAAGCAAAAACCATAAAAACCTGTTGAAAAACTACGTCTAATCCTGCTTTTTCTTCTGCCCACGACTGCTGCTATAGATGAATTAGAAACACGACCATATTTTTTGAATTTATACTAGTAAATGTCGTGTCCATAGCATCTCTACTAGGGTACATCATTGATCAAGAGATCAACTCACCAAAACTAGTATTTGACACCTTCTTGTGCTTCAGAATGACAATGTCTATAAAGAACAAACTTCATGAACTTTTGAACCATGAAATTGCTTGTTTTGAATTAGGGTTTCTAGAAAACCCTAAAGCATCAAGCGTGAAAGCAACCATCACGTTGTTATGAATCACCAAGTAAGAAAGCATCAAGATTATTATTCTAGCAACACAACATCTACACGAACCAGTTTTATTGAATTTGGGATTGGAGAAACCAAAATAAGATCGAATTGATTCAAACACCAAAAACAGAAAAAATGTACCTTCTTTACTTCATACATACGATAATAAAAACACCTTGTGATCCTAGATATCACGAGCAACCTTGCTCTGATACCAATTGATAAGATCATTTACGGCTCAAGATTGATTAGATCTTATATATCTAGGATGAATAATAACAATGATTGATAATACGCAACGGAATAATAAAGAACACAATAATAGTTATCGCAAGGTTTTCTTTATTGAACGTTTCCCTATTACCCCAACTATAATTTGGGGCTACACCAACTAACTATGGTATACTATTCGACTCTTATCAGTCGACTTGCTATCTAACTATCTAGACTCTCATTGGGAGAGCTCTAGTTTTCTATGGATAGATATGTAAAACCTATATCTATGATCTCTTTATATAAGGAGAGATCATGACTTACAAAGGAAGTAAATCAATAGATAAGGAAACTATTTAAATTACATTAAACCACATTAATATGTTTCCTAACTATCCTGTAGAATATTTGACCAAATCTTCATATTTCTCCACTAACTTGTAGAGTTTTATAATGACGACTTTGATCCTTTTGTTTCATTCTTTTATTCATTTTGTCTCATCAAATCAAGAATCCTAACAATGTCAAATCAAACCAATGAGCTTAAGAATATGATGGCTAGTTTTTTTTTCAAATGAATACCGCTTCTTCTTCGGGTATGGGTTCACTTCCTAGCAATACCGTTACTAACCCGAGAGGTGACTTGAAAGCAATCACCACCCGAAGTGGTATTTCTTATGATGGACCTCCAATTCCACCTCTTCTCAAGGTGGTGGAACGGGAACCTGAGGTGATAAAGGATACGGTGCAACCGAGTATCGAAAACATCCAACCTCTGGTAGTCCAAATTCAAGCTCCCATTGATGAGCCCGTTGTTACTCCTAAGCCTAAACCGTCTATACCTTATCCTTCGAGAGCCAACAAACAAAAGCTCCGTGAAAAAGATGATAATCTAGCTTCAAAATTTGTTGAAATCCTTAGGGAATTACATTTCGAGCTCAGTTTCGCGGATGCTCTTCTACATATGCCGAAATTTGCTTCAATGTTTAAAAGTCTCCTTAATAACAAAGAAAAATTGTTTGACTTAGCCAAAACACCGGTGAATGAGAATTGTTTGGCAGTTTTCCTAAAAAAGTTGTCCGAAAAACTTAGAGACCCCGGCAAGTTTCTTATTCCTTGTGATTTTCTGGAGTTAGTTGAATGCTTAGCCTTGGCCGATCTTGGTGCAAGCATCAACTTGATGCCTCTTTCCATATGGAAGAAGCTCTCACTTCCCGAACTTACTCTTACTCAAATGATTCTTGAACTTGCAGACCGATCGACTACTAGTCCATCTGGTATTGCCGAAGATGTCTTTGTAAAAGTAGGAAAGTTCCATTCTCCGACCGACTTTGTAGTTGTTGATTATGTTGTCGATCCTCGGGTTACCTTAATTCTCGGGAGACCCTTTTTGAGGATGGCACGTGCTTTGATTGATGTTTATGGTGAAGAATTAACTCTCCAAGTTGATGATGAAGCCATAACCTTTAAAGTTTGTCAAACTTCGAGATACTCCTACAATGATGATGTATCAATTAATCACATCGATGTCATCGACGTAGCTTGTGAGGAGTATGCTCAAGAAGTTCTCGGATTCTCAGATAGTTCTACGAGTGGCAATCCCACTTCGTCTTTAGTTCCTATCCTTTCTACTTCTTCCCCCTCTCTCACACCTTTTGAGGAAGGAGACTTCATTTTGGAAGAAATCAAAGCTTGTCTTACAAATGATTCAATTCCGCTAGGAATTGATGATGACGACTTTGATCCGGAGGGAGACCTTCTTCTACTCGAGAAGTTATTAAACGATGATCCATCATCTCCTCTCCTCTCCCTCCGAAATAACTTAATCTTGAAGAGCTTAAAACAGTAAAATCTTCTATTGATGATCCTCCGGAGCTTGAGCTCCAGGATCTACCTTCTCATCTTGAGTATGCATTTTTGGATGGTACCGATAAACTACCCGTCATACTTTCTAAAAACTTAAAGGAAGATAAGAAGGTCCGACTTCTTATGGTTTTAAAGTCACACAAGCGTGCCATCGCTTGGAAAATCTCCGATATTAAGGGTATTGACCCTTAATTTTGTACTCACAAAATATTAATGGAGGATGAATATAAACCAGCAATTCAACATCAAAGACGGGTGAACCCAAAAATTCACGAGGTCATCAAAAAGGAAGTTATCAAACTCCTTGATGCCATTGTGTGCCTAGGAAAGGCGGTATTACCGTAATTGAAAATGATGATAGTGAGTTTATACCTACTCGATTAGTTACGGGATGGCGTGTATGCATTGACTACCAAAAGTTAAATGATGCCACTCGTAAAGATCATTTCCCGTTACCGTTTATGGACCAAATGCTCGAAAGACTTGCGGGAAATGAATACTATTGTTTTCTAGATGGTTTCTCGGGATACTTTCAGATTCCTATTGACTCGCAAGACCAAGAGAAGACCACCTTCACTTGCCCTTATGGGACGTTTTCCTACCGACGCATGCCTTTCGGCTTATGTAATGCTCCGGGCACGTTCCAAAGGTGCATGATGGCCATTTTCCACGACATGATCGAGGAAACAATGGAGGTCTTTATGGACGATTTCTCAGTCTTCAAGGATTCTTTCTCTATTTGCCTCTCCCATTTAGACAAAATGCTCAAACGGTGCGAAGACACTAATTTAGTTCTAAATTGGGAGAAATGCCATTTTATGGTAAAAGAAGGCATTGTTCTATGACATAAGATTTCAAAGTCCGGGATTGAGGTCGACAAAGCTAAAGTTGATGTTGTAGCTAAACTCCCTCATCCGACTTCCGTTAAAGACATTCAAAGTTTTTTAGGTCACGCCGGGCCAATGACCCATCTTCTTGAAAAAGATACCCCTTTCATCTTCTCAAAAGAATGTATTGAATCATTTAATATACTTAAGAAGAAGTTAACCGAAGCTCCGATTTTAGTTGCCCCCGATTGGGACCTACCATTTGAAATTATGTGTGATGCTAGTGATTACGCGGTAGGTGCAGTCTTGGGGCAACGTAAGACCAAACATTTTCAGCCTATACACTATGCTAGTAAGACCATGACGGATGCTCAAGCACATTACACTACGACGGAGAAAGAATTATTAGCCGTAGTGTATGCTTTTGAGAAATTTCGGCCTTATTTAGTCTTGTCGAAGACCATAGTGTATACGGACCACTCGGCTCTCAAATATCTTCTTGCCAAGCAAGATGCTAAGCCGAGATTGCTCCGGTGGATTCTCCTACTCCAAGAATTTGATGTCATTATTCGTGATAAAAAAGGAGCGGAGAATCTCGCGGCCGACCACTTATCAAGACTTGAAAATCCCCACCAAGATGTTCTCGAGAACAAGGAAATTACCAAAACATTTCCTCTCGAGACTCTTGGTATGGTTACATTTCGTGGTGATTCTAGTACCCCATGGTTTGCCGACATTGCAAACTACCATGCGGGGAATTTTATTGTGAAAGGGATGTCGTCCCAACAAAAGAAAAAATTCTTCAAAGATGTGAAGCATTATTTTTGGGACGACCCCTACTTGTTTCGAATTTGTGCGGATCAAATGATTAGACGATGTGTTCACGGCCAAGAAGCCGTTGATATCCTCACGGCTTGCCATAATGGACCCACCGGGGGACATCATGGTGCCAACTACACCGCTAAAAAAGTCTTTGATTCTGGATTTTATTGGCCGAAGATTTACCGAGATGCTCATGACTTGGTCACACGGTGTGACGCTTATCAACGTCAAGGCAAAATCTCGTAAAAAGATGAAATGCCCCAAAATGCAATTCAGGTATGCGAGATCTTTGACGTGTGGGGCATCGATTTCATGGGCCCGTTCCCGTCTTCACGAGGGAACAAATATATACTCGCAGCCGTCAATTACTTGTCAAAATGGGTTGAAGCGAAAGCTCTCCCCACCAATGATGCCCGAGTTGTTTGCAAAATTTTAAAATCACTTTTCGCCCGATTTTGGACCCCTCGTGCTATCATTAGTGATCGCGGTACCCATTTTTGCAATGACCAGTTCGCAAAGGTCATGCTTAAATACGGAGTTACTCACCGTCTCTCCACCGCGTATCACCCACAAACAAGTGGGCAAGTTGAGGTTTCCAATCGTGGTTTGAAACGTATCTTGGAAAGGACCGTAGGTGAAAACCATGCTTCATGGTCCGATAAGTTAGATGACGCCTTGTGGGCCTTCCGTACAGCTTTCAAAACACCCATCGGGTGCACTCCTTATAAGCTAGTGTACGGAAAGGCTTGTCATCTTCCTATCGAACTTGAACACAAGGCCTATTAGGCCTAGAAACATTGAAATTTTGACCTTAAGACCGTGGGTGATTACCGGAAAGTTCAATTGAAAGAATTAAATGAACTCCGAGATCAAGCCTACGAGAACTCTTTATTCTACAAAGAGAAAACGAAGAAGATTCATGACTCTAAGATTAAGAATCGCGTTTTCAACATTGGTGATCGAGTTCTTCTCTTCAATTCTCGATTAAAGATCTTCTCGGGCAAACTCAAAACCTGTTGGACCGGACCGTTCACCGTTGCTTAAGTTTTCCCTTATGGTACCGTTGAGTTATCTCAAACCGACGAGCCAAACTTCAAGGTGAATGGTCATAGACTTAAGCACTACTTTGGAGGGGACATACCACCCATGGTTGTCCCGGATCTTCAAACCTTCCGCATAGACAACTAAATTCGGGGACGAGTCAAGCTTAGTGACTCTTCAATAAACAAGCGCTTCGTGGGAGGCAACCCATGCTTATCCTAATATAATTATAATAGTAGTAATGAATAAGTGTGACGTGAGGAGGTTCGCCTCTTCCTTTCTCATGTTTTGTGGTTTTTGTTGTATGTCCAGGATTGCCCAGGATTTTGAAGCCTCTCGTGCTCGTGGTTTTGTCCTTCGTTCACTCGAGCTTCAATCCTTAGCATGATTTTGGGAATCCAATATCCTAAATCTTATCGACTAACGTTTATCTTTAAGCATACTTAATAAACGGCTTTAGATTTACGTAGAGACCCTTCTTAAATCATCGAGGACAATGTTTAATTCTAGTATGGGAGGGGGGGGGTCTATCGATTTGATTATGCCCGCAGTTGTTGTTTTCACGTAATCCTGTTTTTTCCAATAAAATACCAAAAAATAAAGAAACTTAAAATTTTTTCAAAAATAAAATAAGTGTTTTGTCACAATGTTTGACTTTTTTGCTGGATAGAATAAGAATAAATTTTGACTCGATCGAGCGTGTTGAGCTCTTAGCTTTGTCCCTTAACCGTTATAAACTTGACTAAGCATTCGCGGATTTTTTTATTAAAGATTTTAAATTTGCGAAGAACGAGAAATGATAGAGTTAATTATGAGTTAGATGCTAAACAAGGATTATTTGGAAATCTTAAGAGCTCATAAGTGTAGTTTGTGGCTTTTTCTCCCATAAGCTCCTAACCTGACTAATAATAAGTGCTATGCTCGAAAATTAAACTTAAATCAACTATTTTTGAAGTATAGTCGATAACAATAATTTATTTAGTCTTAGTTTAAATTTATACTTAAATTCTAAAAAGAATTTTTCTCTATATCATGGTAATATAAAATGTTAGATATATATATGTATGTATATATATATATATATATATATATATATATATGTGTATATATATATATGAGGTAATAATAATAAAAACTGTGGGCTGATAAAAGTTTACTGCCTTTCGCCGGACTCACCAATCGATGTGGAGTCTTTCAAAGTAGGCCAATAGTAGATAATAATCCGAGGCTTGAGAAAAGTTGCGGGCATCTTGTCCGGGCTTACAAACGATGTTCTAGCCTTCAATAGGTCATGATTTCCTTCTTTTAAAGGATGTATATCTTTTTATATTATATTATGTGCTTATTATGTGATTTAATAAATATAGGAAAATCTATTTTCTCTTAAATTTATATATGTTTTAAACTAGGCTATTTAGTTTAGTTGTGGTTTTTCTAATGGAATGTTTGTTTAACGGGAGCCTAAGAGGTTTTGGAAACCGAAGGTAGTGTGTTACGGATTATTCTCTGTGGGGTGTCTAATAAGTCTGGTAACCTAAGACGGTCTTCAGCTAGGATGTGACGAGACGTAAGTCGCTATATGGTATGATTTTTCCTTCATAAATCCATAATTCTTGGGTGGATCGTGAAGCATTGAAATATTATAATTTTCTTAAATAAGGTTGATCCATGGTTGACATCGAAATAAAAGTCATTCATATAGATATAATATTTTGTCGGAGTGAAAAAGTTCTTCACAGTTACAAAGTATGAGTAGTGTGAGCTTATTTATCTTATATTTAACGGTGATTTCTTTTTTAAGCTTGGTTTAGGATAAGTGAAAAATTAGGAATGACAAATATATCCTTTTTGGGCATTTTAGGATTGAAGTGCTTTTTGTTCTATGACCCTAAAGGTTATGAAATAACGAAAGTCCAAACATTCTAGTTAGAAAAAGAAAAATGAAAAAAAAATATATGTAGTAGTTAGTGTAGATTTATAAAAATGGTCAAAACGGGGCTTTTCAAAGCTAATGATTCTTTAATTCCCATTGATGAACACTTAGCTACTTTTTGAGGTAATTAGTCGAGGGGGATTGAGATTCTTGGTTTTCTAAAGTGTTTACTTATAGCATTACGTGAGGACACGGCAATAGTTTAGTATAGGGGATTTTGATATGTGCTTAATTACACATACCTTTTACCTATAAAAACGAGCCTAAATAACCAAAAACAGACATAAGATGCCAAATATATGTGTGTTTTATGATTTATGATGTGCAGGTAACGGATATTCACTAAAGGACAAAAAACAAAGCCAAAACCGACAAAACCAAGCACGCGAATAGAATGAGCGTGAAAAAGTCAAAGTCAAAGCCAAAAAGTCAAAGTCAAAAAGTCAACAAGTTAAAGACGAAACCGAAGAAATCTTAAATGGACCAACCCGCACCCATTTAATGAGCCAGGCCAGCCCATTAAGCCTTATCTATAAACCTTATAAGTTAAAAAAAAGTCCAAAAACCTATTAAATCCTAGCCCGACCCATTTATAAGCCTATCATAACCCTTAACCATACACCCTTTAAATCCATTACACCATTAGTCCTTAAGGACTAACACTGCTAGTCCTTATACCATTTCACCATTAGTGCCTAACTTTAACCCTGTTACCCCTTTACCCCTAACCTTGTTACAAATTAAACGACTAAACCATTTCCCGCCAAGCCCACAAACACTATTCATATGTCACTCTCACCTCGACCCCTGCTCTAACAAACAAAACCCAATCACTTTCCCACTTCAACCCCACTTTACAAACCAACAAATCCACCTTGGCAATCTCCTAACTTCTCATTCGTTGATGAATTAAAGACCAATTCAAGGGCTGTGATCATACTACTTGGTGAACAATCATAATGAAGGGCTTAGATGATGATTTCGAGCTCACTCACACAAGAAACACACCTCTCATACCTCTCACAGAAGTAGCACATATTGAAGACCTAGATGCTTCCTCTTTGGGCTATAAATAAAGGGCTTATTATCATAGTTAGGGTGTTCTTTTTCTTGTATTTTTATTTACAGTTTTTAAGCTTATTGTTATTTCCTTTCAAGTATTGTAAACGTTTTAAAGTATTAATGAAAGTTTGAGGTATTTTAAGAAATTCATGTTTGATCATTTGTTAAGTTGTTTAAGAAATTCGTGTTTGATCATTTTAAGAAATTCGTGTTTGATCATTTTAAGAAATTTGTGTTTGATCATTTTAAGAAATTCATTCTTGCTTATTTAAAACTGTTTTGTCTTTAAAATCCACCAAAAATCACTCGAAAAGAGCTTTTATGAATGATAAGCCAATTCTGGAAGGGCTTATGGGTTTTACCAGCTTATCTTTGATAAGCTGGAGATTGTAGATCAGCTCATTAAGAGCTTATTTGCCCTTGTTTAGAGCAAAGGGCAAGGTACTCTCTCCTTTTCATTTTTAGCTTAAAATGTGCTTATTGCTTATTTATTGCTTATTTTCTGCTTACTTATGCTTATTATTGATGTCTAATGCTTATTTATGCTTGCTTGTAGTTTAGATCTTCTTTGTTTATGTTTTTATACAAAACTGTCCAATTTAGCTTAAAAATGCTTAATCTGTTTGCTTATTAATAAGTGCTTATCAGTTGCTGGATTTTGCTTATTAAGCCTTAAGTTGGTTAGTTAATCATCTGTTTTTAAAAAACTTTAGCTTAAATCAGTGAAAATCAAGTTTAAAATGGATTTTGAATATTCAAAGGAGTGTTTGGGTTAAGGGGTAAAATGGGTCAAAAGAGGTATAAAACTGCTTTGGGTTATCAATCCAACTTTGTCAAGCTCTGTTAGCCTTAATTATATTAAGTCAAACAAGAATGTTATCGGTCTAAGAAAGTCAAACTAGGTCTTGTATTGTAATAGGCTAGTCGGGTTCAACGGGCTTAGATTGTAATCTAATATTGTCCGTGTTTCGGGCTCAAAGCCCAAGTTATGCCAAGCCCGGCCCAAGTTACAAGCCCATAAGCCACCTAGCAAGGCATGGGTATAAATATCCCTTCACCACACTTGGTGAAGGGTGTTGGTTACATTTCTATCACTTGTAATCCACCAATTCTCTAATCTAAACTTCCTTTCTTGTTTCTCTCTCTACTTTCTCTCTCTAAGTTTTCTTATTATTTTCTAGCATATTGGTAAAGATTATTGTTGTGTAATGGTTTAAATACATGGGATAACATGTGGTATCACTCACCAAGGGGTGTTTAGTGTTTGTTTTGTGTGAAATTCGTGGGTCTAGTTGGTTATTTTTCTTTGGTTCGAAAAAAAGCAAGAAAAAAAATTAACTTTGATCTTTGTTTCGTGGTTAAAAGTGTTAAAGACTTGTACTTTCGGGCTTAGATCACTTCCTTGCATCATTACTAAGTGGTTTTAACATCATTTCGTAGCTTACAAGAAAGTTTGAAGATTTTTTCTTGGCTGCGTTTTGCCTATCTGAAGGGGTGTTCGTCGTTGCGTTTTGATCAGAGTCATTGCGTTTTGATTAGCTTCGTTGCGTTTTGATCAGAGTCATTGCGTTTTGATTAGCTTCGTTGCGTTTTGATCAGAGTCATTGCGTTTTGATCAGATTCGTTGCGTTTTGATCTCAAGTCGTTGCGTTTTGATTCTCAAGTCACTGCGATTTGATATTTTTTTTGTTGCGTTTTGTCTCCACAGGTTGCGTTTTGAAGACCATCAATGCGTTTTGACTAAACGTTACTGTGCCTAATTTTTTTATACATTGCGTTTTGTGTCCAAGACAGACTGCGTTTTGATCAAAGAACATTGCTTTTTGCTAGAAGTCACTGTGTTTTGATCATAGAAGACGTTGTTCAAAGATAGTTGCGTTTTGACTAAAGTCATTGCGTTTTGTCCATTGAAAACCTAAGGTCGATCCGCGCATCAGGTGGTATTTGACCGAATTTGGGAATATATTAATCACCGTTTAATCAAAACATAACAGCAAGACAAACAAACTTCAAGGACTAATTACAAGGACTTTGGACTTTAATTCGGACTAAAAGGACATTTACTCAACACAACAAACACAACCAATCAAACCAACAATCAACTTCATCATACTTAAAACGTCAATTAATTATTCATTCACGGTTTCTTC
>BQNB010101052.1:2470-20239 GCA_026074375.1 Tanacetum coccineum | reverse complement strand
ATCGCCTTGCAATGAGTATGACGATGTATACCAAGCTTGATTAATGGCTAAATTAATTTATTTTCAAAGAAGGATGTATCAAAGTTCAAAGGATACCAACCAAAATTGCCAGACTCAAAGGTTTGAGTTTCTATGTTAATACAAAACTTAAAATTTTAAACACTTTGTAGTATTTTGCCAATTCGAGTTACTTGAACTTGTAATCAGTACCTCTAACCTACTTTATTAGAAACTAGACTCAATTATCTTCGAAACGATAGGTGGCACGACTTGTACGGATTTACGGTTAAGTTTTTATGACCTTTTGAAGTTGATCAAATTTTTGTAAAGCGTACTATAGAACCGGCTGGCCGGTTCTGTTCCTTGAATGGAACCGGCTTGTTATCGAACAGAACCGCCGGTCTGAACGAATTTTCCAAAAACGCTTATTTTGACCCGACGAAAAGAGTCAACACTTGGTAGGCTTTAAGGTAAACTTATATAACAGATTTTAGACCTTATTCAAGCTTGTATAACAACGATATTCAACAATCAAGACTTCTAAGAATAAAACAACGACATACTTTTCATATTAAGTCCCGCTTTTCGGATAGTTTGATACACGGATCGTACTCGGTTTTGAAAACCATTTGTTTTGAAAACTAGAGCCACATGGCTCTGATACCAATTGTGGAAAACGTAGAGGGGGGGGGGGTGAATACGTTTTCGATTAAAATTTAAAAACTTTTTGTATCAAATGACCAAACAATCGTGACGTAATATGAAAAGTATCGATTATAGTTCTACGGACTATATTGTATAATGGGACCTATCTACAAGCAGTAGCATAAGCATCAAACCAAACATAAGCATATTAAAAAACGTAAAGAAATAACGATATGTAAAGAGAAAGCAAACCGAACACGATGATTTATAGTGGTTCGGTCATGGAGCTCCTCTCCGCCCTACTCTACTCCCCGAGTACCCAACTCGAGAGTTACTTTACTAGATCAACATGCTCCCTTTTCAGCGAAGAAAACCTTACACAACGTCGCTTACACTTTATCCGGTACTAATCTAAATACCGAGTCCTAATCATCAAGAGAACCAACCCATCGTCGCTTACACTTTATCTGGTACAAAGCTAAATATCGGGTTCTTACATAAAGGGTAGAACCAACCCAAAATCCTGTTATATTTTATGGCCCAACATAACAAACCTTGTGTTTTATGGCACAAACACATAAACCATCTAGTCTAAATCAAATGGTACAAAAGATGATACAAATGAGTATATAATGATGATCCGTGACAAATGTGTCTAATGGATAGGAATGCCTAATCTAAATTAACTTCCATTGATGATAAGCCTTTAAATGGATGTAGATGATGAGATCTCCAATCTTGTAGATCTTCATATGGGTATGTTTGATGGTGGATGGAAATGGCAAGATCTTCAAGGCTTGCTTTGGTTGGATCATCATAAGAGTATGCTTACAACAAGATGAATGTTAGAAGCATTATGATCACATGAGAATGAGGGTGTTTAATGACTATTGCTACTGATCTAAATGAGTGAGAAATGCAGAGAAAATGTGTGTGAAAGGTGTGCTCAAATGGTGAGAAATAGCTTGGTATTTATAGGCTAAAAATCCACTGTAACCCGGTTCCGTCGGTGCTATTGAAGAAGGGAACCGGCAGCCAAAAGCAAGGGAACCGGCCTAAAGTAATACAATCTAAGTTTAGATTTGCAAAATCTTAAAGATCATGTGTAATCTTGGTGGTTTTTTTCTAGTTTTGCTAAGATATTTAAGATATGGTGTATATCATGGATTCGGAGGTAAAATATTAGGAAGAATTATCCTTTTAAAGAAAATGTGTTTAAGTTAAAATATGTAATATTACTTAAACAGTATGTTATTCGTGTATAAATATAGGCCAAAGTAATGAAATGAGGTTTGATTCATAATCAACATAAACAAACATGTACAAACTGTGTGTAAAATACGAGGATACGAGCGTCGATTGATGTTGATCGTAGTGAGGTGGAAATTGATTCGAGTAACTTGTCTTTTAAAGATATGTCATTACAGTCATAATTTTGTCATTATCAAACAAACAGAATGTGTAGGATTAAATTACTATAATATTTGCACTAACAACTTTTTAAAGCTTCAGCTTTTATATGGGTTTTGACCTTTAAATTGATTTGATAGTCTTTGGTCCAGATATAGGTTCAGCACCATCCAACTTCTTCAGTGGAGGAAGAGGGGTGCTACAGACTGAAGATTCATCTGTTGAATCATAATCAGTCGCTGAAGAGTTAGTGACAGCAACTGAAGGATTAGTTATGTTTCTTTGTGACTCAGGTAGGAGTATCCTACCACTATTATGATTTGGCATAATAAAACCTTCAGCTTCGGACAATCAGGGTCTTTCAACACCAGTTATGGTCACTTTTGTGTCATCAACTGGAGATTTTACAAAGACTAGGGCTTTTAGCCTTGAACTGGAGGGATCTTTAGTGAGTGAAGAACTCCAGCATTATTTCTTTTATGAGGAAATTTGTTCATGATACACTGATTTACTTTGTTAGAAAATGTTAAGCCATGTTTCAATGATTGCTTTTAGCTCTTTTAGTTCAGTTCTTAAGTTTTTATTCTCTTTGAGAATTTCAGTGTTTACATGCTGTATGATAAGAAAATCAAGTTTTGCTTATTTTAATACTAAAAGTTGTTCTTTGCATGCATTCAGTTCATGAACAAGATTTCTATGTTTTGACAAAAAGGTTACTTCTTTGTTCTTCAACATAGTTAAGATCAATACACAAGTATCTAACATACTTTTCCTTAATCATCATTAGATCTCCATTTCAAGAAGAGTGTGTACCTTTCTCATAGAGATATTTACCCATTCACCATTTCTGGAACCTTCTTTGCTGACAACATCATTTTCTTCAGCTAGTACCATGAGTACTTTTACTTCCACCATCTCATTTTCATCTGATGACACTTCTTCTTCATCCCATTCATAGGCTTTAGTGATAAGACCTTTGTTCTTTACCATAGAGGCTTTAGGGCCAAAGAGCTTGAACTCAGGAGAGCTAGTTTAGCCTTGACTTTGTTGTATTTGGATTCAAAGTCTTTGGTAGGTCTGAGTTCAGGTTTGTGCTGTGAAGAACTGAGAGGTTTTGGTTCAAAGGGTGACGTATGTGGAGAACTGTGAGTTGCCTTGTCCAACAGTCTCTTGGCAAAGTTACCTTCTTGTACATGGTGACATTCATTTTGGTCAGTTGCTTTTGCACCGCTGAATCTTTGAGTACCTTTCTTGAAGAATCTTTTAGACTTGGCTAATAGAGCTCTTTCTTGATATTCTTCTTCAAGGTCATTAAGGTACTCTTGACTGCTTTTTGTATCCTCTTCATCATCAGGACTATCTTGAAAGTCCTGGACAATAGAGGTTGAAAAGAAGGCAGTTGACAAGGGAGTTGCAGTGACAAGAGACTTTTTCTTTTCAGATTCATAAATACTATCAATGAGGTTTTTTTCATATTTGAGTTTACCAAATAGAGAAGCAAGCTCAGATTTTTTTCACATGATTTATGTTTCTGAGACTTTAGCAGAAACTTAGCCACTTCTTTGGTAACCCATTTATGAAACCAGTATTTATTTTAAGCTTTGAAAGTTTGATGCCATCATTTACTAACTTATTCATCAAAGCTTTATATCTGGTGAAAGTTTGTGTTAGAGTTTCACCTTCTTTAAATTTGAAGGTGTTGTAACACAATTTTAGGTCCATGGCCCTACTTTCTTTTACATCATAGGGGCCCTCATAATATAGTATCAGGTCATCCCAGGAAGATTTAGCAGTTAAGCAATTTATGACAGAATTCATTTGGTCATCTGGAAGGATAGACATAATGAGACTTTTGAGTCGCTGATCTAAGTTAGCAGTCTTTCTCTCATTTTATGTCCATTGTCCTTCTGGCTTCTTTTGACCAGCTGTCATGGGGATAAAAGGATCATTTTTAATGATGTTTTTTAATTGAGGTTCAATACCAATTATATGGCTCATAAACCTCTTTTTTCAATTGGTGAAATGTTCCACCTCTAGTATATGAGAAGCATTTAACTGACCACCCCTATATTCAAGAGTCTGTGGTACTTCTACTGCTATTGAAAATGGATCTTGATTTTAAAAATCTTTTGAGCAGTTATATAAAAACTTTAAAAAGGTTTTATAAATCAAACAGCTCAGATACCACTTGTTGGTCCCTTTGAATGTGATATTATAAAGTTAAACTAATCACATTCCATGGCAACAAAGTGAGTTTTAAACAGATATATATAAGCAATATAAAGAACAAGTTTAAAACACACAGAAGTAACTTTTTAACGTATAGGTTCTTATTAGAATCAAATAAAAATTTAAGACACACCTTGCTTGCGGAATAGCAAGGTGGTTGAATGACAATTGGGCTGTGATCTCCTTCTAACTTAAACTCTTAACCAAAGTTATGAGAGTAAGAAAACAAACTATTCGACTAGAACTGAAGCTTCAGCTTCAGCAGTTTCTATTCAGTTTGTTTGAGAGATAAATGCTCTTCAATGTGTTTCACATTAAGTGGAAGAGTTCTCATTTACTCTCAACATCCCTTTCCTTTTATAGGCAAAGGATTTAGGGTTTACAAGTTAACCTAATACACATAGCAAGCATTAAATGGGTGGTTGAGCTACCATTTAATGCAGTCATGCTTTATAGTACCAGGTACAGTCCTTTAAGAAAAGTTAAAGTACTCTATACCAACTTTAGAAGTATTTATTCCCAATGAGATTGCTTTATTCCTTTTGACATAAAGCAATCTTTTTCCTGCCTTGTAAACCTTCTAGAAGTGAAACATTTTGTTTCAATCTTCTAAGAAGAAGATCAACATCGTTCAGCTTAGAATTGTCAACCAAGCTGAACTAAAGCTCTTGCTAAGGTCTTCTCCAGTTTTTGATCCGTTGCATAAACTGAAGTGAAGATGATCTTGATCTTCTAAGTACCCGAAGAACTGAAGCTGAAGTTTCTTCAGCGACTCGAGCTGAACTGTCTTCAGTTTGACTTATACTTAGAGGATTTTATGTTTAAATCTACTGAGAGACTGAAGGGCTCAGGAACTGACCCCAACAGTTTCGCACCAGTTTGAGAAAGTAAACAATGCTTACACATTATTCAATGGATAAGGATCCTCTAAAGTTCATTTGAACTTTAGAGGTAAAGTTACCTCACATAGATAATACCAGGGCCTACTGCGGGACCCGGTTTTCTTTATCCTTGTGAGGGTACTTTACCTCTAAAGTTCAAATGAACTTTAGAGGATCCTTATCCTTATTCAATTAAAAACAAGAACAACAGATGAAAACAATATTCAGGCAAATAAATATAACGAGATTGGCAACCCGCAAGGGACTAACTCTGAAACGGACCAATAACCCCAAAGACTAATTCCGTAAATTGTTTATAAAATCTTTTACAGAAATAGTCTGATTATATTTTCGTACAGTCTGATTTTATTATTTTATTATATCGTGAGTCGTGTACTTTAGAGATAGTGATGACTGCTGTTTAGTATATATAAATAATCTATTACGAACAGAAAAACAATAGAAACTCAAATAATAATTGAAAAAAAGTTAGTATAGTCCCTTGAGTCGCTTGTATACTATAGGGTCAATTCGTGTTAAATTACACTAGCAGGGCACCCGCGCGTTGCAGCGGCGGGTACCCTGTGATTAAAGTTCAGACGCAAACAAAATAACAATGACGAATTGTTTAACCGAAGAAAAACATGATCTCAGTCCGACCCGATTCACCCGGTATTACCGGTTTCGACCGGTCCTCTCCGTTTCGTTTTCAGGCGAATATTATTGGCTAGCCCAACCGGTGGCGAATCCGGTTTCTGTTTGAACCTGTTGGTCTGGTCCTGTTTTCAAACCATATGTACCATCAACTTGTTATCATATAAATTGTATAAAACTTTGTGTGTTTTATTAGTTTGTACAATGTGTATAATAACATGTATTTTTCAGTTTAAGGGTGTTTAGAAACAATATTAATTAGTGTGTTTAATTAGTTTATACTTGTAACATATGCATGAAGCATAAAGGACAAAAATGTTATACATTTTGCTTTAATATGTGTATTTGTTAGAAGAGTAGTGCTATTTAGACTTACAATTCATGTCTAAATACACGCCTAATGCATAAATCACTTGTACAATTGTATTATGTTTTTTCTCTCTCTAAATTTCCACCAATCACTTTTTCAAATCCATCAATCACATCATTAGGCATATAAGTAGGCTTGCTAATTAGGCATAAGAATCAATTTTCTTGTTAGAAAGTTGGTTTTGTGCTGAAAAGTTGCATTTAAGGATTGTATATTATGCATTATAAGTTGAATTACTTAATTTTTTAGGGCATTAAATGAGGAGAGAGAGTCTGATTTGTATTATATGTAGTATATAGAAATTCTTAAATAAGTTGTTGAAATAATGATGAAAACTACCATAAACACATATAATGTGGACTATCGCTAACAAACTTGCCTTGATTGCAAAATTTAGGCATCCAGTTAAACAATAAGAAAATGTCAAAATTTTAAAACTTTGGATCCGACGAAAACAATGCCTAAACTTATGTTCTTTGTGAAGAAACGTGACAACTCATGTGATAACAACTACTGACTTTTTTTATTTATTTCTCATTAATCATTTCAAACATCTTATGATCCATTCAGATTTAATTAGAAGCAAGGCCGTAAATGAAGGTTTGCGAGGTGTGTAACTGTAAGGCCTTAATGTTTTAGAGGCCTCAAAATACATAATCATTTATATTTTTGAGGCCTCCAAATTCACTTTCAACACGAAAATGTTTACGATTTGTGAAAGTATGTTCTAAATATTTGTTAAACTCTACGTGAGAGTGACGATGGGCTCATAAATTTCAATGCTAGATCGTTACAATATATATGTTTGATCGTCATGTTTAATTATCGCAAAAGTTTTTGCACATGGTCCCCGTTAGGTCAGCTACGACACTGATTAGAAGTACCATAGTTTCGTAATGGATTAGAATCCTCTCAAGTTGAGTCAAACATGATACATCATGTTCACCAATCACAAATTAATTAAATGTATACAACTTTTTCTTTTAATGAAAATCAAGGGCCTACTTATTTATTTCCCCTCACAAAAAACATAACATGATCAATCATGTTTGACCACAACTTGAGAGAATCTTTTTCCTTTCGTAATTTATACTGTACATCTTTTGCTATACGTCCAAATTTTTCAGAGATATTCGTTTATTAAGCTCTTAGTATTAAAATGTTATCAATAACATAACATTACAATATTACATGCATCGTTTACTCCTTTGACTTTAACAAGCAATGATCCGTTTCACATCTATTGATATGGACGTCATATAAAAAGAACATTTAAGATACAATAACTTCAACGTTCATACCAACTTAACCCGCTACTTAACAAAAACCTAGTCTCGCTATAAAAAATTGTTTCATTTGAGAACATATATTATAAGGAAATACGTTACGTGTACTTTGAAACGCATTAATAAATGAGAACAAATATTCCCGTGAATATATAGTGGCATCCTCACAAAGTTTTGGTAAGTTCCCATCTATTTGTCTCTATTTAATTATCATGTGACCACACTTACATGCACATCCAAAGAACTATACATACATACAAATTCAGTTCATGGTTTGTACATTTTAAGCAAACACCAAGATATATCCAATAAAAACAGCTTTTATTGTTGTTAACAAGATGCATTGTTTAGTGTGTGTTTTCATCACGGTTCTTAGGATCTTAACATCCTCTGATGCCGCAAGAATGATGGACTTATCATACCAATCAATGTCATCTTGTTTGAAAAATGCTTCTACAAGGAGGGAGCTTGCGGGGATCGAAACCACTTTTAAACTTCCTTCTCCATTGCCTACTTGGCCTCCGGGTTCGTAATTTTTATTTTCATTTGTAGAATTCTTGTCTATCATACATCCTTGCATGTGTATATTGAAATTGATGTGTCATTTCGTGTTTAAATCGTTTTAGGTGGAGGTTTTGCTGGTGGAACTATAGATTTAGGAGGATTACAAGTGAGTCAAGTGACAACATTTAACAAGATTTGGGCAGCTAATGAGGGAGGACCGGGCAATCTAGGTGCAACGTTTTATGATCCGGCTTCAATACCTCAAGGGTTTTCGAGTTTAGGGTGTTATAGCCAACCCAACAACATGCCTTTATTTGGGCATATTCTAGTGGGAAAGGATGTCACAAAAAACACTTTAAACCCTACCCTTAAAGCACCAATTGATTATACTCTAGTTTGGAGTAGTGTGTCTCTCAATATCAATAAAGATGGTGAAGGATACATTTGGTTCCCGAATCCTCCCGACGGCTATAAGGCTGTTGGATATGTGATTACAAACTCATCACAAAAACCCGCTTTTGAAAGAGTCCGTGTAGTCAGGTCTGACTTAACGGACTCTTTGCAAAGCGACTCATGGATATGGGGACCGAGTAAGAGTTTGAATGTCAATGGGTTCAATGTGTATAATTCTAAGCCAACTAATAGAGGTGTTCAAGCTATGAGTGCAACAATAGGAGGTTTCGTGATCCAAAATGGGATGGGAGGCAACACATTGTCACTATCTTGTTTGAAGAACTTGGGTAATGTGGTAAATTCGATGCCAAATTTAAACCAAATTAAAACCTTGATTCAAACTTATTCTCCTGTTGTATATTTTCATCCTAATGAGCCTTACCTCCCTTCTTCTGTTGATTGGTTCTTTCAAAATGGTGCATTGCTGTATCACAAAGGAGATGAGTCGAACCCTATTCCTATTAACCAAAATGGCTCAAATCTCCCACAAGGTGGTTCAAATGACGACACGTATTGGATAGACCTTCCAAAAGATGGTTCGAGTAAAGAAAGGGTTAAGAAAGGTGACTTGCAAGACGCAAATGCATACTTTCACGTTAAACCGATGTATGGAGGGTTATTTACGGATATAGCCATTTGGCTGTTTTACCCTTTTAATGGTGCATCAAGAGCCAAAGTCGAGTTTATCAACATTTCATTAGGAAAAATAGGTGAACATGTTGGCGACTGGGAACATGTCACATTACGGATTAGTAATTTCAACGGTGAGTTAACGAGTGTCTTCTTCTCGCAACATAGTTGGGGGACATGGGTGAGTGCTTCACTTCTTGAGTACGCAAGTGGCAATAAGCCAGTTGTGTACTCATCACTCGACGGTCACTCATCATATCCGAAACCAGGATTAGTCTTAATTGGTCCTGCAGGGGTTAATATTGGACTTAGAGATGATACGGCAAAGAGTGATAAGGTCATGGACACCGGGGTAAGGCCAATGGTGGTCTCGGCCGAGTATTTAGGGTCCATAGTGGTTGAACCACCATGGTTAAACTACGAAAGAAAATGGGGTCCAAAAATTGATTACGACCTTGATAAAGAGATTAATAAAGTGGAGAAAGTTATGATAGGGAAATTGAAAAAGTCTTTTGACAAGTTTGTGAAGAGTATTCCTAGTGAGGTGTTGGGTGAAAATGGGCCAACCGGACCTAAGGTGAAAAATAGCTGGAGTGGAGATGAAATGGCATAAATCTTTGACTTGTTATATGATTTTTGGTTACAAAATAGTATTACGTAATATATTTGGTTTACAAGAGAGTATAATTTGTACATATAGCAATATTACATATGTTTAAACATTGTGATTTGTATAGGCTTGTGCATGTACTCCTGTTAGTTTCCTACGTTAAGTAAGAACTAATACTGATCAAATTTAGCAGTTTGGCTTTGGACTTGCAAGATGAATCTTGCATACAATTATAAGAAATTACATTAAATTGCTAAAGATAAAAGAAGATTATGGAGCTTGTTTTAGTTATTCCGAAATGTTTTATGTCAAAAGTTGCATAAAGTTCATAAGAAAATGATTAGCTAGGAGTATTTGCTTTGAGAAATTGTTTTAAGATAAAGATGTTAATGTTAGGATTAGTGTAGAAGAATCTTAAACTGGTGCGCACATTTCAAATTGTTTCCATTACGCTACGTTTCTACATATTGTGCGTGCACACATTTTATCCTTTTGACTTAAATTAACTTTAACAAGTTGAGATTAGATTGTTTATCCAAATCATTTACTGTTTTGCTTGATTGTATAGATTTGGTGGTTGTTTCTTTAAAGTTTTAGCTTATCTTATAGAATGGCAAGTGGCAACAAATGCAATCAGTTAATTTCTGACTCGATATGAATTCCTATATATTGCTTAAATTGAAGAGAAAATAATGAGTTGATGTTTCACAAGTGAATAATAAAAGTATCAACTATCACTTAATCGATAATATACGTGCATCTGTCATTGATGAAGAAAGAACAAAAAATATTTTTTTCAAAGATCATTATGCAATTGGAAAGCAGACCACTCGATCCCCATGCTCTTATTCACTTTAAGTGTTCGGAAACATATTTTTTACATTTTATTATATGTGTAATATATAGAAATTTTAAGTTGGCGAAATGTTTTATTTACCCGGGCATAAATACATAAAGCTTGTACCTCGCTAACAACCGTCAACCGGTGTTGCAACGACTCCTAAATCAATAGAGCCATAAAGAGTAGTCCTACTTGCCCTAGAAATTAGTTAATAGCTTCGAAGACCGGCAGGAAGTCATACAACCTAGCTCCACTTACTTGATAGAGGGTCTAGTAGACTAACTAAAACTAGAATGTGAACTATAGAAATGAGATGAAAAAAGTAGATATACTGACGTAACTAATGTTCTCATGTGTATATATATATACAGTTACATGACATGATAATAGATGCCTTTGCCGTAATCCAGGTAACATCAAAATGAAATTTCTATGTCTATTACATGCCCCATATCGATGTATAAGTACGTTAAGGTAATAGCTCAATCACATCTACAACTATGTCTTCTTTTATCAAGAGTCGGTAATGTATCATTCCAGGTATTTGTAATCAACAATTATTGATTCTAAAGTTAGAAACGGTAGATGGACAAAGTTCACACAGAAATATTCAAATGATTTGATGATGCATGCATATTGGAGTCGGATTGTCTGTATTAGCGAATGTTATACACAACACTAAACCTTGTATGATTTGACCAACCAGTGAAACCTTTTTACAGAAACCATTTCACAATCTGCGATTCTACGCATGAAGCATACTAAGACACAAAATATCAGCACCTTCATGGGCAATTTGCTTTAATACAAATAATAATTTATGTATCTTGATTGATACTAGTCAAACTATCAAGTAACCACACTTTGCAGATACATAAACCCCATTACTTCTTCAACAATGAATTAGAAAATGCCCAAAATGAAAAATAGCAACCAAAAATAAAGGAAAAAATAAATACCCTAGTCATACAAAGTCCATTTTACAAGCCACTTGGTCTTTCTCTGGCACTTTACCTGATGAATTTTAGCCCATACCAGTCGTATCGAAATCCCAATTCTGGCAAAGGATCATAAATCACTTTTACCGATTTGTTGTAATAGCGAGGATTGTCCATTTAAAGGAAATAATCAGGAGTACGTCTGGTTACATCTGGCTCTCCTCTCCTAGGGGCCGGATCAAACTGCAACATTGAATCGTCCAAAGTTAATTTGCTAGCTTAACTAGAAACATTCGGTAAGGATAATTCATTGGTTTCGCAAAATATATACTGCACAAACAAAATAGAATGCTCTAGAAAACTCCATCAATAAAAGTACCAGCCACCGCAACATAAAGGCTAAAAGACAAAAATATTGTCAAGCACGTTGGTTCACGGGTAAAAATGGGCAAATTCTTATGCAGGTCGAAAAGAGTGGGTCGACTTAAAGCAGTTTTTGCACCCAAAAACTTCCAAGTTTTTTACACTTAGTTGTCAAACATGATAAAACTACATTCTAATAAAAATCCTAAATGTCAAACATGATAACACTACACTTATCGCGACTTTCGACCCATTTGACCTAAATCTGTTTCAGTTACAAAAATTAATTTGACCGTTGAGAGATAAAGCATATAACCCAAACTGACTTGTTCAAATGTATCAACCTTTTATAATCCATTTTTTAAAAGGAATGTTGTTACTAAGTTCCCCTTAATATTGTCTTAACATATGACTCATTTCTTAGAAGAACAAAATCTAAAACAAATCCAATGGCAGACAGCAAAGATATGATTAAACTGACAATATGCACGTGTCTAGATGTTTTCAGCGTAAAGAAACCTGGATAAATGTGTGGCCCTTGCAATCATCAACTTCCAAGATAGAAGCCATGTTTCCACACCGATAGCAATAATTTGGTGCGCTAAAGATGGTGACAACCTTTTGCTCCTGTCATACAAAAGAATTGGCATAAAACTTTAGTTAAAGAAAACATAAAATGGGTCGACTGGGCATGAATCAAAAAAGGTCCCACGAAAGCTAAACGTAAAAGTTATCATTACATGTCCCCAGTTAAATCCCTCCATGACCAGCTGATGAGCTCTAGCAATAAGCTTCAAGCTGTTGGTATGGTTAAATTGCTCAGAGATATCCTACAAGAGAACTTTATGTTATAAAACAGTGGGACAATACTAATGAGAATAGAAGAAATGCAACATATTACTTGGCCAAAGGTGTATCCGGCTCCACGAGGTGAAATGCCCCAACCACAACGGTCATCTGGGTCAGACCATAGAAGATCGCACATTGGACCTTCGTGTGGAACCTCTTGAACACGGTCAAAGTTTCTTATACTATCAAGAGTTTCAATCGAAGGTGACAAACCACCATGAAGACAAAATATCTCTGATTCAACCTATAACAATACCAAAAGAAGGAAATCAGATTGTCATTATTGTAAGTACAGAAAACTATACTGAAACTATTAAAGTAATAAAACAAGGGTAAACTAACCAATGCAGTCAATGGAAAATAATCAAAGAGATCTGTGAAAGTCTTCCAAACATTAGCATTTCCATACCTATAAGACAAAAACTACAATTACACACCAGCGAGGACCTTATGCATACAGGAAAATAGTAAACTACAAATAAAAATAATCAGCAAAAACTATTGCAATTGCATGCGACTGTCTTGATACATCCAAATTTATTAACATATTTTGATCTATATATTGTATAACATTCAGAAAATGAAAACTATGATAGCCTATAAACTATAACATTAAACGAAAAGCTAACTTACTTCCGAAGACATTCATCATAGAACCCATAGACTTGAGTGATCTGTACACAAAAAACAATGGTCAGTTCTAGAGGTAGAATATTATTATGGGAGAACCTTCACATGATACACTTTCAAGAAACATATAGTGATAGCCACTCTGATTTTGTTGATGTGAAATGAATATGTATGTTTTATTATCATCCTTATCAACATGTACTGTTTCGTATATGTTTGGTGGTTAATATGTTAGCAGAAAAATCATGACTATCAACTACCGTATTTATTTTAGCATGGAATAAAATACCTGACGACTTTCATGATTTCCTCTTAGGATTGTGATCCGCTGAGGATACCGCACTTTCAGAGCCACCAGGAGCTGCGGAAGAGTATATTTTATCAATCTTATGTAACTTTAAGATACACACAACAGCTTA
The DNA here is from genome assembly GCA_026074375.1 of Tanacetum coccineum. Lineage (NCBI taxonomy): Eukaryota > Viridiplantae > Streptophyta > Magnoliopsida > Asterales > Asteraceae > Tanacetum > Tanacetum coccineum. Next base: position 6,527 of record BQNB010101052.1, on the reverse strand, counting down.
TATAAGATATTGGCAGTGAAGATAGAATAATACAATTTGGTTAGTATGACAAGTTCTCATCATTTTGGTTCTTGCTAATCCCAAATTTGAAAATTTCCTTCTTAGTCAAGTAACTTTGATGTCGATCAAAGAAAAAAACAAGACAAGTAACTTTGATGAGCTCATGCCATGAGTAAACGCCACACTTTCTGATCTAAAGGGTTCTTTAAATCAAATTATGGCGTTTATCTACTAGAAAGATGAATTGTAATATTGTTGAGTTTTAGGCAATGTAATAATTACTTCAAACTGAATATAAGTCAAACGAAAAATGAGTTCAATGAAATTCTGTCGTATGAAATGTGGCTAATCATCTAATTTTACTGAGATGTGTCTGAAATTAGCCATTCTAATCTTTGTGGGTATCTACACCAGATTTTTTTTTTGGCTGACCAAGTAAAAGATGTAGAAGGAAAGAATCAAGAAAATGTGTCCAGTATTCGAATCGTTATTGTTGTTTAACTTCTTTTTTACTTCGTTTGGGTAACCTATGCTTTAATTTTATTTTCCAGATGCCTCTGTTATATTATCATTTACATGTAATTTGGCAAATGAAAATAGCTCACTTATCAGCAAAGACACATATTAGCTTCCACTTACCGTGACAGTCTCAACAGAGTAATATCCTCGATCCACGTAATCCCCCATAAACAAGTAGTTGGTATCCGGGCACTGCAATTGAAAATTGAAATTAAAGGTGTCAAACCATACAGAAAGTGGTGGCAGAGAATCTCAAAAGCGACACGGCCCTTGTCATTGTTTATGGGATCCAAAATATTTTACATAAGGAAGAAAAAATATACCTTTCCTCCTATGCGAAAAAGTTCAGCAAGATCATGAAACTGCCCATGGATGTCACCACAGATAGTCACAGGACTTCTTACTGGCTGCAAAAGAGAATACACGCAATCAAAAGAATAGCTGAGCTCAAATCATGACTACATATGCCTTTTTAATCAAATATTCACATCTACGTTAATATCAATTTGCAAAGAAAGTTTGCAAGAAATAGTATTCCGAGGGTAGTATCTTTTCTCAATTTCGCCAACTTTTTTTCAACTATTTGCATAAGTTAGTTTTCATTAGTGATTCATATCTAAATGTATTAGTTTAGAAATTTTATAAGTTCTTATGACTAAAAATGACGAACATTTTCTAAACTTTTTGAAAGCGAAAAAAAACTGCTACGCCGCAACGTGAGGGCAAATAAATTCTAGTATTTATCAATATCTAGGTAGCTTATTTATGTCTTCTTAATGGTACAGACAGATCCTGAACTTGACCCTAAACATGCAATCTAATATATCGACTGAATATTTGAAAATGCAGCATAATGTGAAACGAGTAATAAAACAATTAAAAAAAACTTACCTGAACATTGCTTTCATTCATCAGTATCTCTTTCGCTTTCTCACATAATGTCTTAACCTACACCCCAAAAAGCAAGTACCTTAACATGATTGTTTCTGAAAACTAATAATTTTCAAAGATCTGTTTGTTTACTTTGCATAATTCAGCTAAGTTCTCATAAAGGGATCACACAACCTATCAAGACACGACTATACTTGTTTCTCAACAACACAAGCAATTTCTAAATGCAGCAGCGACAACTACCTAAAGCAGAACACTACATCTACATACACAAAGATGTTTATGCAACAATTTTATAGTTTGCATGATGAATATTCAAACTATTCTCTCAAAGGTACATCACGACTAGTAAATCAGGACGCTTTCTTTACCGAAAATGGTTAAAACTTCTGGACTGATTGCTATATATTAACATATTAAGTGGGTGGGCGGGGGGAGGGTGAATGGGTACACAATTCACTTCACTCTTCAGAGGATGCACTGTTTAAGTAGTCCAATATCTATAACATGATGTGCATGCTAAAACTTTAGGTTCTGTAATTTAGATTTTAGACTTTTTCTGCTATATTAATTTATAAGGAAACTTACATTATCATTTACACATTTCAATGTAGCATATAACACACGAATCAAATTAATATAGCAAAAAATAGTCGAAAGAAAAAAACAAAAAACAAAACAGGTATCACCAATGCATGTGCATACCAGTTAACATAATAGCTCTAAACTAATCAAAGCCTGATGACCATGACAAGGCTTAAAAAAGGCCCCATCTATCCAAGGGAAACCTAGTACTTCTCTAACTCACAATCAACATTCACGCTTCTTCTTCCATAACTTTCGCGCATTAAAATCACATTTCTTACTAACTTTCACCCAATTAAACAATAATAACCCAAAAAAAAACATACCATCAACAACCTAAATGAAAAAAAAAATCCTTAATCACATCAAATCAAAACAGAACCAACAACAACAACCAAAATGAATCTTTTCTACACAAAGTTTCAATTTTTTTCACATAATACATCAAATTAAACACAACCCATATACCAAAATACCATAAGAATCACAGATCCATAAAAAAGAGCAAAATCCAATACAAAATATATAAAAAAGATTCAAACCTCAGGCTCAATTAAGGGTTTGCATTCCATAAGCTGTGAAATCTGTTCATCAAGATTCCCATGGGTGTTGGAAGCTAGATCCACACTCATATTGTTTTTATAATAAATAAATTATGGGTTTTTATTTATTTATACATATATTTATTCAATTCAATTGATTTTTGTTATCGATTGAAATGAAAAATGAGTTTTTTTGGGGAATAAAGATGAACAAGAATGAAACCCTCGTTAATTTTGGGAGATTGTTTGTTGTTTTGTTTCGATGTTTTGGTTTCTGGTCCTTTGGTGTTGTTTGTATGCTATGTTTGGTCCCTTTACCTTTCTCTAGTTTGTTTCGAGCTTTTTTTTTTACTACTGATTTATCTAGCTTGCATTTGTTTTCTTTGGAATTTAACATAATTTACACTAGTAAAATGCAGCGGACAGCTAGATCATGTATAGCATACAATTAATTAACATAAATACAAGTAACTATCTTGTTTATCTTTTCTTGTTGTAGATTGGACGAGGAACGAATTCAAAGACACAATTAACACAACTTCAATGAAACAAGAAATATTCTAAACTAATAATCCTTTATGGTTTGACACACACGTTTATTAGTGATTCAATTAGAATGCTAATTCTTGATCACGATAACAAACCAAACACTTTTGTTGTTTAACCAAAAATGAAAACCCTTCACTTAGGGGTGTTCGGTTGATTTCACGAGAGGGGAGAAGAAGAGAGAAATTAGGCTTGCTAGGGTTTTCGAGATTAGTGAATAATGAATCCTAGATGTTCATTATATAGCCAAGCAAACTTAGGGAACAAGTAATTACCCTAATCCTTATCATATAAAGAATTTTCTCTCTTTCCTTTTCTTTGTACATTGGTCGGCCAAGCGGGGGTGGGGGGTCTAGGACCTTCCCTTTGGTTGGTTTACAACTAAGTCCTTTTACTTAATTGTTAACGACTGTTAGCCAACACCGTTAAGTAACTACTTAATTAACGATCGTTATGTACTTACCGTGAAATGATAATTAGTATAATACAGTAATATATTAATTAGATTATATAAATTGAATCTAAACGTAACGTGTGCGACCTCATAGGCTCACGTAATTTCCGGACATATATTTATTTGTAATATGGACACATCCTAACAGCTCTCACTTTGACATGTCTCGAATAAACATAATAACATTGGTAAGTGTCTAGCAACGCGTCAATGCTTCCAGAAATTCCTGAGTGTAGTTTCATAAAGTCTCAGTTATATGATTTAGTCATTTACCATCACTTTGTTTTCGATACCATGTTAAAAATAGATATGGATCTATGTCATTCAATTATTTAACTATTATGTTCCTCGTTTATTTAATTGATCAAGATTACCAAATTCATTGAGACTCATCTAGATATCCTTTGGGTGTGGCCACACAAACATCTAATCAATACAATGAAGGGCCCAGTGGCATCATTCTTTAAAATCTAGTTGAAGGAACAAATTCGATATTAAATACACGTGTCAGTCATGCGCT
>BQNB010101051.1:0-24564 GCA_026074375.1 Tanacetum coccineum | reverse complement strand
CTTCAACGTCAGATTCGTCAAACGATATTCTAAAGTCGATTTTGTCGTTGTTAAGAGAACTTACCGTAGGCTAACATGAGAGTGTTGCTTTAGATGTTAACGTGTTGTTAAAGACTATAACTGGGAATTCAGTTTCAAGAGATATGAGGTCATGAATGCCTTTATCATACCAGATCTTACCATACGTAGCAGTCTCCCAGTTATACACATTATCACGCCTACGAGCTTTTTCTTTTTCAAGCTTGATATATTCTTCTATAGTCATGTTGGGATCATCCATCCTGAAACAATCTTAGTAGAAAAATAGTTAATTAACCAATATTACGTATTCGACGTATTCAGTCGTATTTAGAAGACTGAATACGTCGTATCACACAAATGCAATAAACAAGAATACAAATTATTCTAAACTACACAATTCCTAAGGGCTTAATCTAATGTTAATAACCAAAATATCAAATAAAAATCAAGATTAATTTTCACTCCCGGCAATGGCGTCAAAAACTTGATATGTCGCGTGTGGTGTATATTTTATTGATTCAAGTTTTAAATTTATATTTAGCCGACTAAACCAAAAACAACACTTTAACGGGCAGTGTACCCGATCAGTAGTAGTTTCATGGTACGTAGAGTGTCGAACACTTGAAGCGAGGTTAAATCTCTCAATTTAATTAATATCTTGGTTATCTAATCTATGTTAATTCTATTCTATTCTAAACCTATGTTAAACCTATGTCAGTCTAAATCCTAATTCTAACGGGAAAAGGGGGTTTTCAGCCTGAGAGACTGGCACGGTTTGGTTGGTGTCTATAATCAATTCAAGGCACTTTTACCCACGCAAGCTAATTAACAAAAGATAAAAGAGCGGTCGAACCTTATATAAGAAAACTGTATTAACCATTAATAATGCAATTAGAACGTTGGTTTGTTTATTTAGTGCAATGATTTCTTCTCTCGAGGTGGCATATCATTCTTAAGACTTAGGCGTTACATCATCCTAAGACCTAGACACAATAATTCTATCACAATTAAAGCATCCGCATAAAGCATCCTTATTTGCTGATTATAATCTATCTTAGGGATTAAAGCAATGGTGATCTTGTTAAACCCTAGCTCATAGAGACTTTACCCACTTACCGCTTAATGACAGTTTATACACTAGTAGTCCACTTGTCCAACTATCCAATGGAATCAGAACGTTACTTGTTGAATTATCTAGGTCACCTGCTAGTATTGATCCCAATGAACAGATCTTGAACTCCTTAGCTTGATGTAACATACCATAGCATGTTCATCAGAAATCTTGGTCATTTTCCTTGTTTGAATAGCTGAATTAAAGTCTCTAATGATCTGGTCTTTAATATGATCCTTGTCAATTCTGGTTGTGGGAATGGGACTAACATTCATGGTTGTTTCCATGTTGTTTAGGTCAGCCTTTGCACACACATCTTCATCATCATAAGCATTACCAAAAATTCCAGTATTATCCATTGGAGTCATATTTGAAACAGGTGGAAGTGTAAATGCATTTTTGAAAGGAGAAAATTGTTCAAACAGATGTTCCTCAAATGCATTAGAAGCTTCAGCGGCATTAACTGGTGATGATAAATCATCATCAGTACAAGATGGTCCATTAGTACTAACAGGTGTACTAACAGTATTAATACTATTAGTGCTGGTAGGATGTACAGTCTGCTTTTCTTGTTGAAGTAGCCTTTCAAACTCACTTCTTATGGCTTAATCATCCTCCCCATCTTTATCTAAAGCTCCACTTTCATCCATTTCAGTAGGCTTCATTCTAGTATCTTCTTCACAATCCTTAGGACCTTAAGAGATTAATGGATCAGTCGTGCAGATAGGTATTATGATGTACTCTTGTTCATGTTCTGTCTTCTTCTCAGCTTGACCTATAACAATGCTATCTCTAGTTCCTGCAATACCATTAGTTTGTGTTTCTGCAACAACTGGCACACAGTTCATAGATATTGTCAAAGAATTAACATCAAAAAGCCAGTCTGGTCTATTTCCTGTCACATTAGGTGTATTTTCAAGAAATCTAATGTTTAAGGTCCCTTCAACTATCCTGGTCCTCTTGTTAAATACTCTCATGGCCTTGCTAACTACAAAGTACCCAACAAAAAATCCCTCATCAGCTTTTCCATCAAATTTGCCTAGATGATCCCTGGTATTTAAGATGGTAACAGGACACTAAAAAGGTTTCATGAAGTCTTTCAATGAGGTTCTTTCACGAATAAGTTCATAAGGTGTCTTGTTACAAGGCTTAATGACTAAGACCCTATTTAGCACATAGAAAGCAATATTAACTGCTTCAGTCCAAAAGGTGGTTGGCAACTTAGAGTCAACTAACATAGTTCTTGCAGCCTCTATTAGTGTTCTATTCCTCCTCTCAGCAACACCATTCTGCTGAGGAGTCCTAGCAACACTGAATTCCCTCTTAATACCCTTTATTTTACAGTATGATTCTTACACTTATTTTTGAACTTCAGTTCCAATTGTACTTCTGATAACTATTTACTTTATGTGTCTAGTTGATTTTCTATTTCAGTTATGAAGGTCTTTAATATCCACTAGTTTCATCCTTAGTGGCCAAAAAGAATACCTAAGAAAATCTACTACAGTCATAAATCAGTGCAATAGGTAATAAAGACTTTTTCATTAAAACTCTTAAGCATTGTAGGACCAAATAGGTCCCATTATGAAGCATATGTAAGGGTTTGTAATTGAGTTCTACAGTTTGGTCTTACTGGAGGGCTTTGTGTTTGCTTTCTTTTGACAAGCAACAACAGGAATGGCTCATTTTCAAAAAGTCTTTGAAGGCAAAAACCAAAACAAGGTTCCCTCATAGGTTTGTTTTATGTTTTTAAGTTTATTGACCAAGCTCTAATGGCCATAGATTGAATCATCCAAATTTTGTTTTGGGGCCCTTTAGCAAAGAGGCAAGTTAAACCTTTAGTGGGAACATCACTCTTTAGGTCAACACTGTAAATGTTATCCTTTCTTGGAACTCTCAGCAAGACTTGACTTTTATCAAGTAGCTTAAAGTCAGAAGATAAGACAAGACATTCAGTGTTAGTAAAAAGAACATTATTCTTTTTGTCACATATTTGTGACACACTAAACAAGTTATACTTAAGCTCCTTACAAAAGTACACATTATCAAAATCCAATGTTTCTGTTTTGATTTTACCTTTTCTAGAAATTCTACCTTTACCATCTCCAAAGGAAACAAATCCACCATTATAATCATCATATTCAGTAAGATAGCATTTGTTTCCAGTCATGTGCCTTGAGCAACCACTATTAATAACTCCTTTTTGTGTTGTTGGTTTTTTCTTATTTAAAGCTTCACAACAAGCTCTGATACCACTTGTTGATCCCAATGAACAGATCTTTAACTCCTTAGCTTGATGTAAGGTTTAGTATCCTTGGATAAACCAAAGGCACTAAGATTGAAACTTTGAGTGTATGATATAAACTATGCGGAATCTAGTTTATACCATTAAGAAGAATCACAGTAAGATATGTTTGACACAGAGATACAACCAAAACAATAAGCTCCAACATATTAATACGAACACTCTTTAACAGTGTTAGGGTTTACAACTTTGAAGCTATAAAAAACTATGAAAGACTGACTGATTGATATCTAGATCTATGCCTTAGGGTTCCTTTTATACACCAAGGAAACCCTAATAGGCTTACAAAACGCATATAATGATAATGCATATCTATTCCTAATTTAACTTATGCATATCATAATAGCAGTACTAACTATACAAGAAAAACAACACTAAGTATTAACTAACGGTACTAACTATACTGGCAGTACTAACAATGTACTAGCAGCACTAACTATTATAGATAGCAGTACCAATAACTTAGACTATTTTCTTTAAACTTCAACAGCAGCACAATCTTCAACCAGCAGTATTAACTTCCAAAACTAATAGTAGTAACTTCAAAAGCCTTCAATTCCCAACAGCTAGTCAACACGATCAATAAACCATTGGTAATATCCAATTAACTAGTTAAGCCTGAAGCGTATCCTAGACACAGACTTAGAGGGACAATATTTGTGTAACTATGATTCTAGATGTATAAATCACTATATGGAGAGCTATCCCAGACTCTAGATCTACTTGGTCCACTTTACTAGATCCAGTTGAATGATAGGTCGCATACAAAAGCGCATAAACAAGTATAAATTGATAAACATAAACAGGCACTCAACGATAAATCAAGAAATCAAGATAAACAAATACCAAACATTCAGATCTTCATAATAATGGCTAATACCCGAAGGTATTATCCTTTAAACGTCATAATAAATACAAGAGAAATTATTTGGCCAAGGTAAACTAACCGAGTTAACGAATGATACAAAAAACTGAACGATTACTAAAGTATATGGAATTACACGTTGTCTTCTATGGAATTGAATACGTTGCTTAACCTCTTCTGCTCTTTTTCTCTTCTAAAAATTGACTTTTGTGGTTTAGATATCGAGAATATGATTTAGCATACTTAAAACTTATTTTTGAGTTTGGTATTTATAGGGTCTGGAAGTCGGTTGGATACAGCGTATCCAAGAGTTGGATACGGCATATTGGGGATTTCTTGGAGTAGGGACCACGCTTGATATCTTCCAAAATATTATATTGATTCCATATCTTGAATACGACGTATTGAGTCCTTTGGATACGGCGTATTGATCTTTATTCCTGAGTGGTCTTTGGTGAGTACATGCACGGATACGCCATATCTTCCTTGATGGATATGGCGTATTGGTCTTCAGAATAGTAATCTTCAAAATATCTTCATTTAAGCTTCAGAATGCGCGCCTTTTGCTAACTTTCACCAATTACTCCATAATTACTGCAATTCTCAAATATAAATGATTAAGTAGCAATTCTTTGCAATAACTATACAAAATGGGTTAATAACATGGGATAAATAATGCTATAAAATAGACGTTATTTGATGTCATCAGGTGTACACATTTCCGTTCCACCATGTTAAAGCACGACCCTCGAAAGTACTAGCAGCAAACATAACTTTATCCCCTTCAGCACAGTTGCTAATCTTAAACACTTGTTCTACCTTTTCAATCCATCGGCTTAAACCTACAACACGCTCCGTTCCATTAAAAAGGTGTAGTTTTCCATTCATGAAAGTCTTATGTGAACAACCTTACATATTCGGTGCAACAGCACCTCCAACATTCTCGGTATCTCCTCTAGAACTTCCGGCCTTATTTGAACTGGCCCTAGCCTTCTTGTATTTCTTAATAGCTTTATCCACATGTTTTCCACCAACTTCTTAATTTTATTCTTCTTCAATTCTCTAGGCGGCATGATTCTGTAAACAATACAAGTACAAATCCGGTAAGAATTTGTAGGAGCATGTCAAGTCGAGGTACATGATAATAATGGAGAAAACAAGATAGAAGAATAATATAATAATCATGAATTAATCATCAACACAGTATGCAATTCTATTATGAATCCACATAACAACAAGGTTTCATTTCACAATGGTAATAATCAAGGAATGAGATAAGAGAATGATCAACATTTATAATTGACTAATGGAAATAGATACGATATGTCAAAAGATAGACGTAAGTGATCGAATTTAAGCCAAGTATTATATATGTATAATCATATAATACAATAAAGATAATGGAGGAATTAAATAAGGATTAGGGAGTTGCGCGCGCGGACATTGGATAAGCGGTAAAGGATTCTGCATTTCAAAAATGGAAGAAAAGAAAAACTTTAAAAATTTTGGTTATAGACTAGGTTTTGAAAAATGACTCAGTTTCCTATAACCTTGGCTCTTGATACCAATCTGTCACACCGACAAAATCTGGCGGTAGCGGAATGGTAACAATTGGGGTGCGACATCATGACACAAAATACAAGTAATAGGAAACGACCTCAAAAGAGACATTTTCAAATAAGTAACATTCGATGCATTATATAATATTAGAGTTTTCAGTTTTGGTCCCATAGTTTTCAAAATGACATTAAGATTCGTCATACATAAGTTTAAAAATATGACTTCACAAACTTCAAAAGATGACATAAGTTTTTAAAAGATAACATTTGCATCGAATTAAAGTAAACATAATCCCCTCCATTAATATTCGTCACGGCTCCTATCCAAGCTTATACCTTAGCACCTGAGATTAAAATATGCTAAAACATCAACAAAATTGTTGAGTGAATTCATAGGTTTAATAGTAATAAAGCCTGGAACACAAGAATTAAGTAATGTAGACAAGAGAAACCAATTCACCAAGTTTAGATGAAAACAATATATTTTTGCTCTAAGCTCATGACACCGAACCTTAACACGTAATATAATCAAATCATTAATCGCAGTATATGCCCCAAACAGGAAAATGGATGCTTCCAAACATCCTACGTATTATTCAAATGTTAAGTGCGTCAATGGTTATCTAGAAACCACAGCCCAGGCGGGGATTGTCAGTCCCGATAGATCTATCCACAACACTCGAGTTTACTCAGCCGGTATTTAACGGTTCATGATAAAAAGGGGACTTAGCGGCAAGGTACTTTGGCAATAATATGATCATGAAATAGCATACCATTTTTGAAAGCACTTGTTTCCAAAGTAACTAGCATCTAATCTCACCCCGTATAATTAGTAAAACAAGTAGTGAAAAAGGGGCTATGAACTCACCGAGAGTAAAAGAAAGTCAGAAGTAACAAGATCGTCGAACGAGCAAGAGTCTCTAAGAATCACCTAAAATATGTGGTGCGACTTAGAATGATAATTAGGTGTTTATGAGGTGTGTGTCCAAAATAAGCATGGCATTGCACTAGGATTTTCAAAGTAATTTTACTCAAAATTTAACGTGTAACCTGAACTTATAGGTATTAAGACATGTATTAAATTTTACCCTTTAACTTTTATTTTATCAAAGTTAATATATACGTTTTCAATTTAAAGTCCATACATAAATTTCTAGCTTCTGAAATTAACCTAATCTTCCCGAACCACTAACAACTAATCCGTATGTGATAAAAATGCAAGGCCATAACCTACAGAAATCATTTTGAGTCTAGTTTTTAGAAATGTAGGGATCACTTTCTCAAAAGTTTCATAACCATGTGAAAAGACTAATTTACCCCTGGTTACCCAAAACAAAAAATTTCTAGATTTTTACTCCTTCACGAAAATGGACGTAATTCACAATCTATGATAGCTATTAAGGTGAGGAAAAATGGAGGTGTTAGGTCTATGAGTCCTTTACAGATATCAACTTTTTAATTCAACATGTTAATGTAAAAATATGAAGTTTTACTCATTTTCCTAACAGTGGTCCAAATTTGACTATTTTTAGTAAATCGGCCATATCTCACTCATCCGGAGGAGATACGGATCTATCCAATTCACCACATACTCTAAAAATGTTTGTCTACCTCTATAATGATTTGTCCAGTAGTCCATAAGCCAAAAATATTTCGGAATATGACCAACAAGCTGCTGACCTAAAACAGTCCCTAAATCCACTTTATCAACACACACTCTCATTAAGTTTGACCTCACCAAAAGTCAATATAATGCCATACTTGTTGTCACACATCTTAATAACATCTAAATGCATATTTTACAGTAGTAATAACTAATAACACAAGGAAGAAAATTTATGAAACATAAACAAGGTCTTACAAGAATATGAAAATTTAAGAAATACTAACAATACTCCCACTCCTTATTACTCCATTTTTTTCAACCAAAGCAACACACCAATATAAACTAAAACCACTCAAAACCTCAACCCCATATTCATATTTTATCTAAGCCAATAACCCTTTAATGCCCTTGATCAACTTTTGCAAGACTTTAAAAGAAATTTACCAAAACAACCAACAATACTAAGCCTAATATTCACTAATTTACACTAGATCATCATTTCCATGACATGCATAAAGCTTCTAAAAATATGATAAACTTCAACCCCTAAAGCTTATTAGAAGGTGATTTTGATGGTGATTAAGAATCAAGAAGATAGTATTAACAATGGTGGTCTAACTAGTGTATAATTTAGTAGTGAGATTTTGTAAAAACTTGGTGTTTGTGTGGTGATGGTCAGGGGCGTCTTTAGAGGAGTGCAAGAGATGTGATTGCACAGGGCCACCGCTTCACGAGGGCCATCAAATTTCATGCACTTCTATTATATATATACACAACATGAGACTCGAGTTTAATTAGTTTATTCACTACTCATACATATGTATATATTATGTGTGTGCTTAATGGCCTCTTTGTGGTAATGACACAAAGCCACTAAAATCCACGAGACGACCCTGATGATGATGCTCGGCAATATGGAGAGCAAAGAGAGAGTTCTAGGTTTTTTTATCAATGCAAATGAGAAGGATAAGAGTGCTAGTGTTTTAAAAGAAATGATCATGCAAGTGATATGCCAATTGCTAAGTAAAAGAGATTTTAGTGTGCAAAGTGTCCTAAGGTTTAATGAGGATCGGCCATCTCATTTTATGAGGTGGTGATTCACTAAACTCACTTGCTAGATGATAAATATTATTGTTTAGGGTATAAATTTTAAGATAGGTGGGTAGTTTTGAGGCTAACGGGTATTAACGCAAAATATAACGAGAGTTAAGGCGGAACCACGAAGTATAAACGAACAAGATAAAAATAGTTCTACATTACTTGGAATACTTTACTGAAAATTTAATTACATAAGGTTCAAGACGGATAATAATTTTTGACACGGCTCAAGTTTAAATAGAAACGAAAATTTACTAATCGAGTAGATAATAAGACGCTTAAAATTTTCAAAAGTAAAAGTAAAAATCTACTTAAAGGTAAAAATAAAATTAAAATATGAATATATTAATTACATGAATTTACGGAATCTCACAAGATAGAACAATCAAACCACAAAACCGAGAATTATAGTGGTTCATCTACGAAGCTCTTCTTGGCCCTACTCCACTCTCTGAGTATCCAAATCGAGATTTCACTATGTCAACAAGCTCCTTTTAGGCGGAGAAACCGTTACACGTCGCTTATACCAATTTTCGATACTAAGCTAAATGTTGAGTCCTAATCTTAGCTAGAACCAATCTACCTCTTCACAAGAGTATGTTAAGGCCTAAAATACTAAATGACACACAATCAACACTTCCGAATTTATACACTATTCGGATCTACACAACTACACAAGATTGAAAATATAGAGATCAAATCTAGAAGAAGATATGAGAGAATCACTAATGTACAACACTTCATTTCTTGGCGAATACAAGTGTTCTTCTCTTGCACTTGAGGGAAGAAAAAAAGAAGATAATATTAGATCACTTAAAACAAGATTAAGCAAGTTAGTGATCAAAGGTTCTAGAGAGATGTAGAAGAAGAATTTAGAGAGAGAAAGAAGACAGCAATTGTGTGCAAAATGATAAAAAAACTGCCAGGAAATAGTGCAATATTTATATGCAAGAGAGATAGTAACGTCTCTTGGGGGCGGTCCCACGGTCTCAGATAGATATATCTGGGGGCCGTTCCACCTATAAAGGGGTCATCCCTAGATAGACACTTCTCTTTTTGTCTTTTAGTGTGAAATGTTTATCTGGTCTAAATTTTTCTGTTTTGAAGGAAAAAACTAGTTTTTGAATTTATATATTTAAATAGAACATTTCTTTACTTATCAAAACATTTTCCATGACATTCACATCACACAAACCTTTTATTTTTTACATTTGAAGTTCTCATCAAATCTCAATACTAAATATTTTCAAATATTCTTCAACTACCCACCAAAGAAAACAAAGGTATTTTCTCTTCTTTTTTACTTTTCCTTTTCTATTTTTATATCTTTTCTTATAATTTGAAAAAAAGCTACAATATTTTAGGTAGAGAACAAGAACCAAAGTAGTATAATATTGAAAAAAAACAGCTATTATGTCCGTGTTCTTCCGATTCGTTTACAACCCTAGCTAGAATTATAGATGTGACTGTATATGGAGACAGAGACAAAGTGTAAGAAAAAGATTATGTTTATAAGCTATATAAAGTAAAATTTGATTTTAACAACTTATAATCTTGTGCAACAAACGTACTAATAGAAATATATATGGTAATCATTTTTATATAAAAATTGTTTTTGACCTTTTATGACTTCATATAGAGTAGTTCTAAACGTTGTAAAGCAGTAGAAACCAGTGTTAATATTATTTTGGAGAGTTAATATGCACATCACACAAAGTGATGTGCACATCACAAAAATACATATGTAGTGTTGTACCATATGCATTACACATGTGATTTTATGTGTGCACATCACTTTGTGTGGTGTGCAAATCACTTCTCATTATTTTGTATCCATGTTAGGAACCATTTCCTTTTAAAACTCATGTTTAATCAAATTGTCAAAACCAATCTTTGTTGGTTCCATCAAAGGTCCATAAGAATGTTTTGCTTTGATTAAAAAGGCCAGAACACATATTAGTACTCTGAACTTGGCAAAGTGGATCATCTAGTACCCTGAACTTTTAAGAGTGCAGAATGATACCATGAACTTGACAAGATAGAATTTTTACTACCCTATAATAATAAACTCAACAATTAATTATTTTTTTCTTTTTAAAAATCATTTTAGTAGAATATTTCGTAATAAATAATTTATAGTAAAACTTTTAGCTAGGCAAATATATTTTTTTTCTAAAATTTAATTACTTTTTATCTTTTAAAATTTAATATAGTATTTTAGTTGATTATTTAGAATAAAAAGAATGTATATGTAGCATTGATTTCTAAAATATTTCTAGCGCGCTACTTATAATATATCTTCGTATAATATAATTAAATGTTTGTTTCGAATAATTTTTAGATCAACTTATAACTAACTATATAGGAATTTTGTAATTTTCAATTTAAATATGCATATAAAATTTGAAAATTACAAAACTCCATTATAGTTAGTTATAAGTTATTCTAAAAATTATTTGAAACAAACATTTAAAAATATAATAGAAAAATATATTAAAAGTAGCGCGTTAGAGATATTTTAAAAATCAATGCTACATATACATTCTTTTTATTCTAAATAATCAACTAAAATACTATATTCATTTTTAAAAGATAAAAAATAATTAAATTTTAGGAAAAAAATATATTTGTCTAGCTAAAAGTTTTACTATAAATTATTTATTACAAAATACTCTACTAAAATGATTTTTATAAAGAAAAAAATTAATTAATTGTTGAATTTATTAGTATAGGGTAGTATAAATTCTATTTTGTCAAGTTTAGGGTATCATTCTGCACCCATAAAAGTTCAGGGTATTAGATGATCCGCTTTGCTAAGTTCATGGTACTAATATAGTTTTGGCAATTAAAAAACTTATTTCTGTCGTAGGCTAAATTAATAGGGTAAATAACAGCTAAATGTATCATAGTTGTCATGATTTCCTTTTATATATATCGAACAACAATTTTGTTTTTCTGTGTATTAAACTCGATTTTATTGCATTTTTTGTGTATTAAATGACCATTTTGCCCCTCCCGGGTTAATAAAATGAGGAGCAAAATGGTCATAAAATACACAAAAAATGTTATAAAATCAAGTTTAGTACACAAAATAGCAAATTTTTTTGTTCAATACATATAGAAGGAAATCGTAACAACTATGATACATTATCATGCCATTAGCCCTAATTAATACCATGTTTTGTGTGTCTCCCAAGTATATCAGCTTTTGATTATTTGTATACACTAGGCTATCTTTAAAATGAAAAACTTATTACAAATTATTAGTTTAAAAACAAAATAATCATTTAGCTCTTAAAGTAATATGCGACTTCACGTAACTTATAAAAATAAGCTTAATTTTTCGATTCTACTATCGCTTCATGATACGACCCTGTTAGGGGTTGTAT
The DNA here is from genome assembly GCA_026074375.1 of Tanacetum coccineum. Taxonomy (NCBI): domain Eukaryota; kingdom Viridiplantae; phylum Streptophyta; class Magnoliopsida; order Asterales; family Asteraceae; genus Tanacetum; species Tanacetum coccineum. The sequence goes on along the minus strand of BQNB010101051.1, from coordinate 12,610 downwards.
CGGGATAAGATACCACTTGCGTGTGCTGGCTCCGTCAGAAGAGAGAAGAGAAGATTAGAGATTTATTGACAAAACACATACTTTCATTAATGAAAATCATTAGGTATATATAGCCGAATAACCCTAACTTGTAACACAAGATAGACACAAAGACTTTTCTAGTCAAACACGTAATTAATGACTTTCCTAGATAAACATAAAGACTTAATGACTTTACAAAAACAATTACATTATTTTAAGGATAGATTTACATGACATAATCCTTATGCCATGCGAGCTTGAACTTGGTCCTCTTGGTTCGCCCGTCCCTCGGTAACTCGGGCGTAACACTTCATCTATAGTTTCAGCTTCAAAGTAAGTTATTATCGCAACCTTGTTTATGAAAACACCAAAAAGGTATGTTTTCAAGATGCATTAAAGATAATTTTAGCTTGAGAGAATCTCTATTCTTTATCTTATTACTAACTTTCTTTTATTATTTGTGATCATTTAAAAAGGTTAATTCAAGTCAATAAAATAATAAGGATAGTAGAAAAAGAAATTCCTATGGTGGCTTTTGGGTACTATGAATCCAACTCCAAGTGTAGAAACCTAACAATCCTTCTTTTTCAAACTGGCCTGGGTTGATCTAGTCTTTCTTTTTTATAAATCTAAAGTTACGTAATGCATTAAAAAATCATCTAGAAGAGTGGTTAAATACCATATATATACATATATATCTAATGATTTGCACACTCTTTTTTTCTATTTGCACATTCCATTATGTGCTATAAACAATTGTGGTGCGAATAGAAAAAAAGTGTGTCAATAAACTTCCGAAATTCAAGGAGACATGTATAAAGGTTTGAGGTCTAATTTTTTTTAGAAAGATAACATATTATTAAATGAACCGAAACAATACGAGATACAAAAAATGGCGACCTGCCTCCCTAACAAGACAATTAAAGAAAGAGGATCCCAAGAAAAACAAAAATACATGCCAAACAAGTACCTAAAAACAAACAACTAAAAGCATAGAAACTTTGATGACGAAAAGACACACACTCAATTGGGTTGCTTGAACCTCAAAGAAAGGATTCTCTTTTAGAAGAATTCACCGTGCTATCGTTTTTGTGGACTTTTAATCGTCAAGAAATGATGATTCTTAATAGGTTTTATGTTTTGGTGACTCAAGCAAACCTAAGACATAATATAAAGAAACTTGCCACCCACTTGTGAGGAAAAAGAAAAGATATTGAACATAATGAACGGACAGGAAGCACTGCTGCACAAAAGAACTATGGAGAATCCCACTGATAAAAAAAGATACCACCACTGAAGCCACGTTATTAAACTGAATTCACCCAAAAAAGTTTACCAATCCACACAAGCGCACTCACGATCAGATATGCAGAAGAAACTGAAGCAAACAGTCTCACAATTCACCAACATTACTGAAGCCGAATTTTTAAAGGTTCCTAAAGCCATTGTTGCCAATCCAACATTTTATATTTTTAATCTTCTCACAATCCATTCAAAACTCTTGAGTTAAATATCTTGAACTATCTTGTTAGTACTTGAAACTTTTTTTTCTTAACGGTAAATAGTACTTGAAACTTTTTTACCGAACACACGAGCATTTCTTTCTTTCCAAATGAAGTACCCGAAAGTCCAAATAATCGATTGCCAAACACTAGATAGAGAGTTGGGAACATTAACGCCTCCATTTTTTTTAACGGCAATATTTTATTAAAACTCAAGCAAGAAGCTTGAGAAAGAGAAAATTACAAGATATTGTTACAAGCCAAGATAGGATCATAGATCCATACATTCCAATCTAAGTTAAATTTAACGTTTCTATAAGTAATCCACGAGAAAGAAAGCGTTTAGATATTTGCTTCAAGGGTGTCTTTCCTTGGAGGATTCAAGTCGAAAATCCGCCTATTTCTGTAGCACCAAATCGATCAATTGGTGATAAGAACCACTACATCAAAAATAAGTTTAACCTTAGTTGGAAGAGATACCGAATCAGCCCACGTGACGATTCCCAAGATGTCTTTTGGGTAGTCTTTTAAACCCCACCGCTTGATGATTTGCTTTCAGAGATGTTGAGCGATGACACAGAGTGGAATCTAGGTCTATTTCGCGAATATCCAAATTGTAGCGAGTTGGAAGCCTATTGATGGCCAATCTCCAAGCAAATATGTTGATTTTAATTGGAATGTTTTTGTTTAAAAATAATTCATCAATCGAGAAAACATTAACACTCCTAACCTTCCACAAATTAAAAATCTTGCCCTACACGCTCATCGCTAAGTCACAAGTGACCAAGCTATGAGCGAAAGTTTGCACGAAATCATTGCAAAATGGAAAAAAGATTGAGTGCAAATCAATGCCTCTTCTATCTAACTCCTCACGAACCGGAAGCGTCCCTTTAAACGTCTTCCATACAAAAATGTTCACTTTCTTGGGCACCAAATTAATTCCAAAGCGTCTCGCGGACTCCACTTTCCACATGAAGAATCTTCTCCTCCACCAATCTTGTAATCTCCTTAACCGTGAACTCACCGTCTTCACTAAGCCCCATCTCTAATTGTCCTTACAATTAGAATTAACAACAATATTTTGCACAACCCCTAATAGCTCTTCCAATTCCTTATTTACTCTACCCCTAATATTTTTAACCCAATCCCATTCCCAACACCAAACGTTATTAACCCACGACCCCTTATCCCAAACACAACCCTTTTTTCTCTAATCTAAATGGAATAACCTAGGAAATCCATCACAAAGCCTCCGATTATCAACCCATCTATCTATCCAAAATGTAATACCCCTCCCGTCACCCAACACTCTAATACAAGATGAAGAAAAATCTAACCCAACACCATCAATATCCTCACTAACCTTCACAATCTCATTCCAAACCCCCGCCCTCGCCTCCCGATGCCCCTCCCAATGCCCTACCAATGCCCAAACCCCCACTATTCCCATGTATGCTTTTCATCACCCTAACCCATATGCTCCCACCCTCCCTCCTAAATCTCCACCACCTCTTACCTAATAGAGCCAAATTTTTTGCCCTTAAAGACATAATATTTAGCCCCCCTTCCCCATAAAAAGCAAGAACCGAATCCCATTTAACCCAAGCAAGATTTTTACCCTCCCCTAACCCACCCAAAAGGAATTTTTCCTAATTCTCTCAAGATTTTTTATAACACTCAAAGGCACGCGAAACATTGAGAAATAATACAATGGCAAGCTACCAAGAACCGATTTAACCATTGTTAGACGACCCTCGAACGACATCGTTTTAGCTTTCCAATATGATAACCTATATATATTGTCCCTATATGGTATAGTTGAAATTATATATGAATATAATCCTTGACTATATTTTCTTTAAGGTACACAATTTCACTTTCTAAACACTTTTTGGATCCTCAGCCTATAGTATGCATGCAATTGGTCTAATAATGAGTGTTTGATCCTAAATTCTTCTAATGGTGCTCGTAATTTTCCTAATATATACCTGGAAATATATGTGTGATGGTGACTATCATATATGCATTGTCATATTCGAGAAGTGAACTTTTATTACAATTGATATGTAGTAAACTAAATAATCCAATTTAGAGGTGAGCAAAATTAACCGAAAACTAAGTCGAACCGGTCTAACTGAAACCGAACTGACGTTACTCGGTTTGGTTTTCGGTTATATAAATTTTCGGTGACGATTTCGGTTTGGATCGATTGGGTTCGGTTCAGTTTTTTAGACTGAGAAAACACACCTAAATCGTCTAAATCAAATCGAATCAAACTGGTTCGCTTCGGTTTTGGTTTGGAATGGTTCGCTTCGGTTCGACTCTCAGTTCATGTTTGTCCTTAAAATCGGGTTCCGTTCAGTTCAGTTTTAGTCGGTTCGGTTGTGTTTTCACCCGATGCTTGGCAATAATCTAATCAGAACCAAGTGTTAAATGTAAATCCGTATTTATAGGGATTATTAGTATTGATAAAAAGAAAGAGAAAATATAGTAAAACATATTTGATGCATCACATTTGACACATCATTGTGTGAAAATTTGTTTGTAAAAATTATGTGGTTGTAGCATTTATCTTTTTAGAATTCTCATCCAATCATGATCATTCATTGTAATCATGTAATAAAAATTCACTTTTAAACCGCGGCCTTTTGGGTGTCATTAGCAAAACCATAATTTTTAGAAATATACACAAAATTTGTAAGGGATACCTATTATAAGATGTTGAGATCGAGTAGTATTTTAGACTTAGACCACATGACATTCTAGTTGATGATAGCATATTCTTCTCTATATATAGACCTATCTTACCACCTTCATATATCATCTTTAGTTTAATTTCCTCTCTCTCTATATCTCCCTCATGGCTAAAGATATATCATGGAAAAACCAAACCCTATCTCTTGAAATAGCAAGCAAACTTGTTAAAGATACATCTTGTATCAACAAAGCTTCTTCTGACTTTGATAAACTTTTTCAAGAGATTCCATCTGCAGTTTTCTACCCGTGCACCATTTCCGACCTCGCCCACCTCATCCAATCCTCCTACACGTCACCTTCTCCATTCAAGATCACTGCTCGAGGCCGTGGGCACTCCGTTGGGGGACAAGCAATGGCGAAAGATGGGGTGGTGGTGGAAATGGCTTCTTTGAATAGTGGTATTAGTGTTTGTTGGAGTGACAATCTAGGGTTTTATGGTGATGTGGGTGGTGAGCAGCTTTGGATCGATGTTTTGAGGACGACGATGGAGTGTGGGTTGGCGCCTGTCTCGTGGACGGATTACTTGTATCTTAGTGTTGGTGGTACACTCTCTAATGGTGGCATTAGTGGGCAGTCTTTCCTTCATGGTCCTCAAATCAGCAATGTGCATGAAATGGATGTCATCACTGGTATAATATATATGTTCAAACATTTCTACTTACTCTTTTCGTCCCAAAATTATTGTCCTCAACAAAAAAACACAGCTTAAACTCTCTTTTTATTGGTTACAACAAGGAGTATACAATATTCTTGGGACATCCAAAAATGGAAATTTGGGCAATAATTTTGGGACGGACGCACTTAATTAATACTCGCCAATATATACATTTGTGAAGCATGCATGCATACAAACATGCATACATATACATACACACATAAAATGATGTGATTTTACTATGAGGATGAATTGATACATACTATATAATTTTTGAAATTCAATTGGGAAACTGTAGGATGATCTTCAAAACCAATAAACATGTGCATATGATTAGAAAAACTTAAATGAAGTTTACATTTCACAAAAGATAAATAGTTTTGGATGGATTCTTCTTATATATACTATTTGTTACTTGTTCAAAAATATATGTAGAAGTGTCATTCACATCATTTTGTTTGAAAACGATGTGGCAGAGGATATGGAATTTTATAACTATCAAAGTACAAGTATTATTTAATTTTTTTTTTCTTAAAACCAGTAAAGAAAATGTGTAAAACATGTGTCACTGCAGAAACAAACCAAATAAAATTGTCACTAATATGCTAGCTAGTACATTTCTAGTTATATTCTTGAACATATTTTTTTTGGGTAACCATGGTTTCCGACCTTTTGACCGACTAATCCACGCGGTTTGAACCCATCGCCAAAGACAAAATTGTTTGCAATGATCATACTTTGATACATCGTGGTTCCAAATATGCTAGCTAGTACATTTCGAGTGAATGTTTTTGGAAGATATATTAATATTAGGCGATCGATTAACTAATTTCGTAACATGAGTTTCTATGATGGTTGCAGGAAAAGGAGATTTCGTAACATGCTCTAAAAGCATGAACCCCGATCTTTTCTATGCCGTTCTTGGAGGTCTTGGCCAATTTAGGATCATAACTAGAGCAAGAATTGTTCTACAAAAGGCTCCGAAAACAGTAAGTCCTTGATTGATACAAAATTTGTACGTTTTTTCGTATTTAGATATTATTTGACATATATGACTTTGTAATTGTGTAGGTGAAATGGGTCCGAATGATTTATGAAGACTTTGCTACCTTCACAAAGGATCAAGAACACTTGATCCCACTTAATCAAGGGCCGGACTACGTTGAAGGTTCTCTTATCATGAAGAAGAGTCCTGCAAACAATGGGAGATCTTCGTTTTTCTCAGTTCTTGACGAAGATAAAGTAAATTCTTTAGCATCAAAACACGGCGTTGTTTATAGCCTAGAAGTAGTCAAGTACTACGATGAATCCAACATACAAACCATAGATGAGGTACTTAGTGTTCATGTTCATCGCGTAAATATACTCATTTGGTCGATGTTTAAGATTTATTTCTAACTAAATACAGGACCTTGACGAGATGTTCAAAGGAATGAGATTCAAAACAGGATTTATATTCAAGAAAGATGTGTCGTTTATTGATTTTCTGAATAGAGTTGGAATCGAAGAGCTAAAGCTTCAGTCTAAGGAACTGTGGGATGTTTGTCATCCATGGCTAAATCTATTTGTCCCAAAATCACGTCTTTTGGAGTTTAATCAGCGTGTGTTTATCGGCATTCTTCAAAAAGAGAACAAAAGCTCGGGACCTTTCCTCGTCTACCTCATGAACCGCAGAAAGTAACGCAACATTCCCCTGATTTATTAAAGTTATTTGAATTATCTTGAGAAACTTGAAAGAACTAATCTGTGATTATGGTTACTAGGGTTCTTATTCACTTTACTTGAAAAATTACAGGTGGGATGATAGGATGTCGGCAGTTGTATCCGACGAAGATGCCGATGTATTCTACATGGTAGGTTTGTTGCATTCGGCTAGAAATGTTGAAGACGCCAAAAATCATTGATGATCAAAATAAAAGAATACTAAAATTATGCGATGATCTCGGAATTAATATCCAGCAATATCTTCCAAGATATTACAAAACAAAAGAAGAATGGATGAAGCATTTTGGTGCAAAATGTAGTCAATTTGAAGAAAAGAAAGCGAAATATGATCCGAAAATGATATTGTCTCCTGGACAAAGAATTTTTTAATTCTAGTTAAAGTAGTTGTTGGGTTAATCGTTTGTTAAATGTTACACATATGCATGGCTTTGAGATTAATGAGTATTTAACGTTTTATATGTTGTGTTTTACTTAATAGTTTATGTTTGAGTTGGTATATTAGTGTGACCGAATTTCATGCATATGTGTTAAATGGGTATATATAGCCATATGTGATATGTTAATAAACAGGGAGTTTTATCTTCAGTTTCCGCACATATTTGTTCACCACAAAACTTCAGTAGTTAACTAATTGTATCCATATATGTTACTGTATGTATATATTTTGCTTAAAGACTTGATATAATACGGAGTAATAAGAAAGCCTTCAAGTTCAAGGCGTTTTTTACAGGCCGAGGACAATGTATACTAACCACGTCTTTTGCATAGCCGCCAAGAGTAGGCTTCATTGTACCTATCAAAAAGAGGCTTAAGACGCTCTTGACACTTGCGCTAACTCCTCGTTGTTGGTTCGGTCTGAGAGTTTAAAGAATCTAGGGGCTAACTCGACTAGCCACTTGGGGTCTATGACAGTAACCTTGCGGATATACACTTTTGTGGTCATGACTAACTCGTGATACATTACCCAATCCGGTTGTCGTCTCTGAAAAAGAACACTGGCTGGGTGCATGTAAACAGGTTGATTATCAACTATCACTACAAGAAAAAGTAGAACAGGTGACGATGTTATCCCGGGCGACAAAGGTCGCCGGGGAAACATCGCTAAACAACAAAAATCCGTCCTACGTGGCACCAATTCTGATAGACTTTTTAGTCAAAGTTTGAAGATGGTTTCCCGGGCGACATGTCGCCCGGGATAGTTTGGTTAAAGTTTGACCCAAAAATCAACGAAAAACTTGGCGGCAATGTTTCCCGCTCAGTTTTCCCCGGCGACATGTCGCCGGGGATAGTCTTGACTGATGCTAACAGAGATTAAGCAAGTCATTAGTAAATTGCGTTGATTTTTTTTCAGAATCTCCGGCGACATGTCACCGGGGAATATGTTTTGATTTTGTTGACTAATTTTATCAAAACCATTAGTGAACCATCTTTGTGTGGCGACGTGGCTAATATTATCCCCGACGACATGTCGCCAGGGAAAAGTTCATTGGGCTTATATTTTGACTTGGGCTCGTATTTCATAAGTTTATTTTTGGGCTCGTAATTCACAAGTTGTATTGTCCGGCAACATGTCGCCGGGGAAAGAGTGTTGACTTCGTTGACTTGGGCTCATTTGCTTATATATAGTTGTTTACTATATATAGTTGTTTACTATTATTTATAAAATATATAAATAATATATTAATTATTATTTATAATTATATATTTGATAAATAATAACTAGATAAAAAACACTTCGTTTTCTCGGTTCGGTTCGATCCGATATGCACTACCCTTCTATAGTTGAACATGATATACTGTATACTTTTTTAAGATGCACATTCGTCAAGTAACACAAAACAAACATTTATTTAGTTAAATATTATACATACCACTTGTAGTTAAATATTACACTTAAACATGTTAGACCGATAATCATACGCGACTTACAAACAGACACTAAAACATGTTAGAACGATAATCATACGAGACTTACAAGCAGACACTTAAATCATACGAATTACATTTCAAATGACAAACTACTCCAAATCAAGTTTTCCCATGTTATTGTAAACTTCGTGAAATAGTGCGGCTAAATTAACTGTGTGTTGTTCCGGATGCATATACATATCCACTGTTGCCTTGAGTACCAATATCTTTCCAAGCAAGTGCTTTTAGTTTGAGCACATTTGGCATTTCTTGAAGTTCCCGGAGAATAGCTTTGAGGTGTTGAAGCTCTTGGAGAATAACGTGGAGGTGTTGAAGATCCCAAAGAATAAATTGGAGTCGATGAAGATCCTGGAGAATAAATTGGAGTCGTTGAAGCTCCAGGAGAACCAACGAGTAGACGGACTCGTTCTTCTTTCCATAAAAAAAATTCACATCCGAAAGTGTTTTGCCGAGGCTGTTAAAGAGTAAAGATAATAATTTTTAACAACTAACCACATTATTTGTATATTACACAAAAAAAACATGTGATTGTTCACCTTTGATCGTAGACATGCATAGTATAGTTTATCACGGGTTTTAGGTTTATACGATTCTCGCAGAACTACATCTTTGGATCCACAAGGACACGCAAAAGCTTCATATGGCACCATCTTCATAATAATAGTGTGATATGTTTGTGCTTGTGATGGTAAGAGTGTGTGTGATCTGTTGGTGATTGTGATGATAATATCTGCTTTTATGGTAAAAAAGAGTTTTTTTGAGGGAGTATTTGGCGTGATTTTTTGGAGGGAGTATTCGGCGGGAGTATATGGCCGGAGTATATGGCAGGAGTTTTTAGCGGGAGCATATCGACTCATCCGTTGAACATCTAATGTACAACGATAAAATATTGACTCATCTGTTGAACATCTAATGTATAACCATAGCATATCGACTCATCCGTTGAACATCTAATGTACAACGATAACAAATCGACTCATCCATTGAACATCTAAAGTACAACGATAACACATCAACTCATCCATTGAACATCTAATGTACAACGATAACATATCGACTCATTCGTTGAACATCTAATATATAACCATAGCATCTCGACTCGTCCGTTGAACATCTAATGTACAACGATAACATCTCGACTCATCCGTTGAACATCTAATGTATAACCATAGCATCTCAACTTATCCGTTGAACATTTAATGTACAACGATAGCATATCGACTCATCCGTTGAACATCTAATGTACAACGATAACATATCGACTCATCCGTTGAACATCTAATGTATAACCATAGCATCTCGACTCATCCGTTGAACATCTAATGTACAACGATAACATATCGACTCATTCCTTGAACATCTAATGTATAACCATAGCATATCGACTCATCCGTTGAACATCTAATGTACAACGATAGCATATCGACTCATCCGTTGAACATCTAATGTACAACGATAGCATATCGACTCATCCGTTAAACATCTAATGTACAACGATAACATATCGACTCATCCGTTAAATATCTAATGTACAACGATAACACATCGACTCATCCGTTGAACATCTAATGTATAACGATAACATATCGACTCATCCGTTGAACATCTAATGTACAACGATAACATATCGACTCATCTGTTGAACATCTAATGTACAACGATAACATCTCGACTCATCCGTTGAATATCTAATGTATAATCATAGCATATCGACTCATCCGTTGAACATCGAATGTAAACGATAGCATATTGACTCATCCGTTGAACATCGAATTTACAACGATAGCATATCGACTCATCGGAACGAACCGAGAAACTGGACCAATCGGACCGGCACGAATTTATCACAGGACCGTCCGGACCGGAACGAACCGCAAAACTGGATCGACAAAAATGTTTTTTAATTAGTATTAAAAAATATTTATAATAGTAATTATATATTTATAAAATATTTAATTATAAAATATATTTTACAGATAATAATTATTAAAAAAACTTTATTATAATACATTTCCCGGCGATATGTTGCCGGGGTTTGTTACTATAACCCCCTCGAAAATTTCCAATAACGCGCCATTTTTCGCTAAATGACAAATCTTTAGGTTTCCCGGGCGAAAGTCGTCGGGGATTAAAAAGGTACCAAAAGCAGATATGGGTTAACACACTTGGTAAAAAAACAAAACTGTAACACCTCATCCTCACTTGGCGATTTTGCAGCAGCACCACCACCTCTCACCACCACATCTCACCACCACCACCACCTCTCACCACTACCGCTCACCATCACCACCACAGCTCACCACCACCGCCACTTAATTACACGAGCACACGAGCACAAAAATTGAACCCTCCTCCTCTTCTAAACCATAATTCTTTCCTTAACCCTCTAAATGATAATTCTATATCTTTTTTTTCTAACCCTCTAACTATTGGTGGTGCGTGATAAGCTGTGTTTTTGGTTAAACACAGGCTTGGTTGTATTTTTTTAATTTTGTTAATTATAATAAGGTTTGGTTAAACAAGATTAACAAGGTGTAATAAATTGTTAATTAGAAAATTTTGTTAATTAATTTTTTTTTGGTTTGGCAGTTTACAGTAGCCGAGACCGAGGGAGGAGAATGAGCCAAGACCGATGCAGTTGACAGTAGCCGAAGGTATGTTCTTACTTTTTTATCCTTTTGGTATCCCCGGGGACATGTCGTCGGGGAACGATTATGTTCTTACTTTTTTTTTATCCTTTTGTGAATTGCGTTCAATTTGATGTTGGTATCCCCCTGTCTCCTAGACCAAAACCCAACATCAGCCTAATAACATCATCCAAACACCCTAATTGCAGCTCCAAAAAATGCTCCATATACAGCAGCTTATTATCGCCTTTTGAATGAATGAATGAGATTGTTGTGGATTGTTTAAATGTGTATATTTATTTGGATATGTATGTATTTGGATGTGTGCATGCTTATATTATTTTGTTCATGAATTTCTATATGTTATCCTAATTGTACTTGTACAGATGTCAGCAAATGTTGCACGGGGCCACGACGGTGACGGTGGCGGTGATGATCGTCCCCTTTCACACCAGGTACCCACCGGTTGCGGGGGTTGCTTAGGTAACCGAGGTAAGAAATTCTGGATTATTGTATACAAGCATAAACTTGATACATTGAATTTGCTTGCCTTGAATTTTTATGACTTTAGCAGTCACTTGATTTTGCAGGCAAGGGCACCCAAAAACCCAATTTGGGTGGCAGGAAAGCGGGCAGGCTGCATACCCGCCAGGAGACCAGGAACCTCGGGTTAAAGAAGATCACGGATCAACATGGCCCCGTCCCGATCCGGTTTGAGTGAAACGAAAAGAGACCCTGAAGCCTCTCGGTGACCATGCGGCTCATTGGGCTAATGATTAAGGCGGATTCAAACCTTTATATAGATATAAATATAAATAAATATATAATAATTATCAAAATCCATAAAATTAATGAAACCGGAAGTAGTATATGATATTCCCGGGTCGTTTATCCCCAACGAAGAGTGAATTGGAAAGTCGAGAGTTGGATTGACATTTGATAATTGAATGGAAGATATTTGGATTGGATTTCTAAATCTATGAAGAATTTAATGCAATCTGCTCTAAAAATGAAAAAGGCACACAAAATTAAGCTAAAAACGATAACGGGAATCTAAAAATGTTGACTAAAAACCCTAAATTTTCAAAAATCAACCTAAAATGATTTTTTTTTCACTTTTAATAGACTCTAATTAACTAAAAAGTAAGATTAAAGAAAACTAGAACGAAAACGGAATTGATTTGAGCTTTAAAACACAAAAAACGTGAACGGGAACGAATCCCGTTCTTTAAAAAAACAAAATTTTGCAAAAATAACCCTACGAAAGTAAAATTAATTTTCCTAGAAGCAAAATGATAAAAAAAATTTTAAAAAAAAGAATTATATTTTTTTGACTTTTTTATAAATTTTTATGAATTAAAAACGAATTTAAAGAAATTAAATGATAAAAAATA